>APFE030959751.1:3797-26805 GCA_000404065.3 Pinus taeda
GATCGGCGATCATAATCGCCGAGTGTCCAATCCATTCCCCCCTCCGTCTCCGCCGATGCGATATCGCGATATCGCCGATCGGCAGTCGCAAGTGCCAAGTCTCCAAACCAATTCCCCCCCTCGTTCCCCGCCGACGCGATATCGCGATATCGCATCGTAGTTTCTTCACCATAGTACGTCCAGTATCTCACCATGTCGCTCTGTACCAGGGACCCACAGCCGACGTCATCCGTCGTACAGCTGACGCCATGCTTATGTCAGCAGCCAGAAAAGCCGAAAAAGCTTCGCGCAGGAAGAAAAATCGCACTTCGGAGCTCCAGATCAAGAAACGGAGGTAGTTTCCGATGCGCGATTAGCGCGAAGCACTAATCGCGCATCGATACGGGAAATATGCCATTTCGAGGAATCTTCAGGGAATATTCTGATTGCTGAGCCCATTGTGCGCTGAAAGAGCCCAAAAAATCGCTCGATCGTGCCAAAGGATCCGGTTTAACGAAAGTGGCAGATCAATCACAAAGTTTAAAATGTATCAGATCAAATCAGCAGGCATCAAGCGTGTCAAAGAGTATCAGTCAACGGCGGAAGCCATCAATGTAGCGGCAAAGTGTATCAGCGAATATTTTGAGAAGCGGCCCGAAGCAAGAGAAAATTGAATATCTTGCAGCAGATTCATAGAAGGAGAGTGAAACTACTTGAAGCTCTCAAATCATAATTATTGCACATTCAATTCACACCAAAGCCGAACTGCAGCCCCAAGCACAATCATTCAGCAGCACCGCATCTGGTCCCTAAGGGCCACCTCATCACCTGTTCCGATCCAGCTGCCCCCAGCACAGCCAAAAGATTTACTTGCATTTAATTCCAGCAGCATTTAGATTTTTGAAGAGTTCTAAGCAGACCTCTCAAGGTCATTTGTAATGATGTCTTTCCGATATTTTGTTTATAAATACCACCCTAAGCAATGTTGTGAGGGGTTGGTTGGTTGGTAGTAGTTGTTGGTCAGTCTTCTTTCTAGCATTTTCTCTGAGCAGAGACTCGCACTGTAACTGTCATAATTTTCCATAATCAAAGATTGTTGAAAGCATGGATTGTGAAACAACTTGATGTTTCTCTTGGCCAAGGAATGATCACGGAATTCCTGTGCTTCTACATGATCCAATAAGTGTTCCTCTCCCCTGTTTTATTTTATGTTTTTATCACCTTTCCGCCTTTCTAAATTGCAGGAAAAAAGAATAGCTTAATATTTGTTCCAATACATCTTAAGTTCAATTTCTGCGTTTTTCAATGTTTTCTTCAAAAATAGTTATGAGCTTGTATTCTTAAATGATCTGGTTTACGCTGTTTCTTTCACATATGAGTGCATGTCTTAGGAATTCTTAACTTCTCTCGGATCCCACTCATCCACTTCTCCTCTTCGTCAGCATGATGAAATGATTCTCCTTTTCCTTTCATCCCTGATGTTCATTACGTACTTTCAGCAGCCCGAGTATTGTATCCTGTGTGGCTATCCCGCTCCGTAACCCCTTGTGACCAAGAAAACGCTCGCATGCCTCAATCTGTGACTCCATGCCCAATGGTTCGAAACTTATCACACCTTACTGTGCCTCTTTGTTCAAGAATCCTACCTTCTTCCCAATCACAATCAACAATCCCTTGAAGTCAGAAAGCTAGCCTAAAATCATCAACTAAGGTTGAATCAAAAGGAGAGAGCCCTCTACGATTGCAGGTGGGCTAGAACCTGCAATCAGAAGATTGGTTTGTGGTTACCTCGGCCGTATCCCTATTAGGAGCCTAGGGACAACCTGAGTGATAACACAGGGCATGATCACTTTGGTTTTCCCATAGATGGAAGTCATTGCATGGTTATGGGCTCCGTCCTTTGAATATTCCTTGTACCTTGAGCTCCATAATCCAAGTTTCACCCACATATTGGGAAGATCAACATAACCCCTCCTAGGGGTGTGAACCCACCTGAAGCCTGAAGCCTCAGATCTAAATACACCATGTGAACCAACCAAGGGACTGTTCGTAGAGGCCAAGCCTAATCCGGCATATCTCATAGTTGAAACCCTAGTGCACACGAGCTCCATTTTTTCTGAGATTCTCCATAAGCATGATCATGTAAGCCAAATCCCTCAGCTTTCATATATATATATATATAGTGAGCAATTTAGTAACATTTTTCCTTGCGGTTTTGCAATGCTTTCTATGCTTGAACATAGTTGTTAGCATATTGTTTTCATCATGGACTGGAATGGCTTAAAATATTTTTACACTACCAAACTAGTAATGGGTTCAATTAGAAATTTCGAGTTGTACTCTAATTTCACAATTTACTATATTTTTTTCTTTTAATTTCATTTTTCTGGTGTCCGATAGGGAAGAAGACCCATAATTTCTTTGGACCTTATTTCTATGCCCATGGTTTAACCTATTCAAAACGCATTGTATAGCCGTTGATTGTTCCAAGATGAAGCCTTAGGGTTTCCTAGTTGGAACTTAACTAGGGTCGAAACCCAATATTACTTTGGAGTCATTATTTGTTATCGATTCATTTGAAAAAAAGAATAGACTTTATTGATACAAGTTTGGGAGTTGTCTCTTTCCATTTGTGAATATTGTCCATAGTCTCATGGCCACCTTGAGTATTACACTTGTACTTTGTGTGAATCCAGAGTGTGCAGACTCAACAGCTTGTACACCCGAACCCTTATAAGGGAGAAGCCACATGATGGAGAAGTGGTCATAATATACTCTATATTTAAGAATAAATGTTTCAAATTGGTTTTTGTTTTGAATGTATTAACATAGTAATATAAAATCTTACGTATTCATTATATCTCATAACTCCTATTCTTTATATTACATTCACATTAACTTCTACAATAGTCATCAAATATTTCTTTAATTTTCACAGTAATTCTCTACATCATTTTCTAGCATCCACATTATCATAAGAGAAATTAAGTATACTTATTTGTGTCAAATTTAAAGTTGTCTGAAAACCCAGTTATGAAAGTACCACACCTCCATTCAAATGAGAACGATAATCACCTCTAGTTGTCCCCCGAAGCTCTTAACTTGTAGAACAACTAATTCAATAGGGACCCTTTCAGGGGTACTCCATGAGCATCAAGGTTCAACATAGCCTTGAACTTATAGACCTCTATATGTTTAAAATTTTTCCACTAGGTTATGTCCAACTCAAGAAAATACTCTTGAGGTAGTGTCCTTCCATACCTTCACAACATCACGTTCAGGAGTTTTTCTCTCTAGGTGTTTTCCTCTTCTTTGGAGTCAAAGAACCCCTTATACTTCCTACTGTGATCTTTTTATACCCAAGGAAGAAAGAGAGAGAGAGTTAACTTTCATAACTATTTGGATGTTTTAGAATTTGTTTAGGGTCTTTTCCTAGAAATTTCAAGACTTTTCACAATTTCTTCTTAGTCAAAATAATAATATTAAAATTTTATCATTGGAGTTTACTCCACTTGTTGGCATTATGATGTATGTGTTGTACTTGATGGCAACACACTCATAGAAGAAAAATTCACTTATACACAACCAGATGAGTATACAGAAGAAAATAGAAGATGTGTCAGTGTACATGGGATGCAGGACAAAGGAATCATATGACAATTTATAGTGCAGTAGTGTTATTTTCGGGTTCCGCAGATGCACCGTCCAAAAGATGCGGACATTTCTACGTTGCGTAGGTGCGCAGTTCATAAGATGCGGATAAGTTCACATTCGCTCCGAAAAAATAGCACGAACCTAAAATGCACAGACTTTCATGCAGAGAAAAATGCGCACGTAGAAAATCTTATGTTTGGTCCATGGTATTTAGTCCGATGCTCTTGATCCTATGGTTTTGGTCCATGGTTTTGTATCTAAACCCAAGTTTTGGGTCCCTAGTATTGGATCTCTATGGTTTTGGTCCATGGTTTGAGAAAGGCCTTAACTATAAAAATGGAAGGAGATCATTTGACATTTTCACTTGCGTGGGTTGAATATCTTAAGAGCAAGATCTGAAACTCTGGTGATCAGTTTGATAGTTTGATTTGAATCAAGGAAAACCTGAGAATTATAAGGCGGATCTACTGATGGGTCGAGATCTCTTTGGTGTATGATCAGATCTGTGAAGCTGACCAACTAGGGTATAATTGAGGACTGATAAAGTGTCTGTACCCAGAGGTCCGCAGGCGAGATATGCTACAGGTGCAGAGGTGCACAGTCCAGTTGATGGCGTAGGTGTGGAAGTGCACAGTCCAGTTGACGCCACAGGTGTGGAGGTGCGCGGTCCACTTGACTGCGCAGGTACGGAGGTATGCAGTCCAATTGACGTCACAGGTGTGGAGGTGTGCAGAACAGAGGATAGAACAGGTGCAGAAGTGCATAGGCTCCACACAAAGGAAATGCGGATTTCCATAGGTTTCTACTAGTGAAGTTTCAGAGTTTTCTTCGAAATGTTTTTAGCTACCTTTTCTTATTACTGTTGAGTTCAGGGTTCTGTATTTTTGCTTGGTTGTTGTATTAAGAAGCTATTGATTCAGTATTTGCACAAGGAAGTTGGGTAATTTTAGATCTATTTGATGTTTGATTGATATTCTTGGATCCAGTCTGAAAATTTATGAAATGAGGTTCTTGGAAGAAAAGAGAAGGTTGTAGCCTTTTGCGGGTTAAAGCCTGCGTACTGGTAAAGGACTGCACCAGTACAAAATCATTGTAAAAAGAAGTTTCTAATTGAAAGAAGATAAAGACATATTGCAGCAGGTGGTTTTCACCCACATTAGGTTTCCACCTTATATCTTGTGTTCCTTGGTGTGACTGTTGCTCTATTTTTGTTCTTGTTATATGATTATGACACACAGATTAATATATTATAAGTTTGAAAGATATAACCAAGTTTCATCTGCTAATATTTGTATAAATTGAAAAGAGTTTGATAATATTGGTTCACCCCCCCATCTCAGTATTATTTTCAACAATTGGTATCAGAGTAGGTCCTTCAGGAAAAGCTTGATCACTTGAAGGAAGATCTATCAGCATGAGCAACTACGAAAAGGAAGCATCTATCAGGCCACCTATATTTGATGGAACCAACTTCGTCTATTGGAAGGTAAGAATCACTGCCTATCTTCAATCTCTTGGTACAGAAGTTTGGGATATTGTGGAAATAGGATACACATTTCCGTCAGCAACTCCTACAGATTTAGCTGGTAAGAAGCAGTATGAAACAAATGCAAAATCTATCAATACTCTATTTGAAAGTCTATCTCAATCATAATTTTTCAAGGTGATGTAGCTTAAAAGCACAAAAGAAATATGGGACAAGATCATTCTGAGCTATGAAGGAGATGAGCAAATAAAATGAGCAAAATTACAAACTCTTAGAATTCAATATGAAAGTCTCAGAATGCATAATGATGAAAGTGTGGCTAGCTATTTCCTACATATAGATGAGATCGTAAATTGTATGAAAAACTTGGGTGAAGAAATAAAATAAGTTGTTTTGGTCGAGAAAGTTATAAGATCTTTGTCTCCTAAGTTTGATTCAAAAGTTTCTACCATAGAAGAAAAGGAGAATCTAAAGAATCTTACCATGTCACAATTACACGAAATTCTAACTGCTTACGAAATGAGAAAACGAGGACCATGAGACAGAAGAGAAGTTGAATTCAAAGCTTCAGCAAAAGGACATTACTATGAGCTAGGACATATGTCAGAAGAATAGGAAGAATCAAATTTTGTCAAGAACCTTCAACGGGGAACTGGAAGATTCAGAGGTAAGCTACCTTTCAAATTCTTTTCTTGTGGAAGAGTTGGTCATTATGCTGCGAAATGTCCTCATAAAGATAAACTAGACAGAGGTAAGGAACTTGTTAGATGGAACAGAAAACAATATGTAAGTAAGAAGAGCTATTATACTCATGAAGATAGTGATAGACTTTCAAATAGTGATGAAGATGAAAGGTCATGATAATGGACTTTTGATGGCTTTTGAAGATGATGATTTCTTGGATGCTATAAATGAAGAAGGTCTTTATGAAGAAATTTCTAAACTTAAAATTCGTTTAGAAGAAAAGAATATGATTATAGATACTCTAACATTCCAACTTGCTAAAAAGGATAAACACAATGAAAAGTTAGAATGTGAAATTGTGGGACTTAGAAAGGAAATTGAGAAAACAAAAGCCCTTAATCTCAGATTTGCTAAAGGATCTGAAACTTTAGATGAGATTATCAAAGTGCAGCGTTCTCCTCTAATCAAGACAGGTCTCAGATATTTGAAGAAGCATCTCAATCTCAAAAGCAAGCACAGAAGCCATCCACCTCCAAAAGCTTTCTTGCTGCAACAAGGAAAAATGAATAGCAAAAACATGAGGTAGATCACCAGGTAAATCAGGGACAATTTGCTTCAAGAAGATTTGACTCAGCCATGAGTTTTTCTAAGCCTTGACCTTTGATTAGTTTCATGGGCTTAATCTCAAGATCATACTCTAAAATTGCTGCTATCCACTTACCTCTTCTTCATTCTGGATCATTTTGCATGAGGACATATTTGACATTTGCGTTAGGAACATATGCTATGGTATGTGAATGCAGAATGTAAACTCAAAAATCCTTCAATGCCTTTATAAGAGCCAAATCTTGTTTCTCGATGATGTTATAGCACAGAGCAACATCTCTGATAGTTCGACTAAAAAATGCAATGGGTTTCTCCACTTGATCTTTCTTTTGCATCAACACTCCAGCCAAAGTGTGCTCATATGCAAATGAGAATATAATAAAGTCATGAGTATAATTGGGACTGCCCAAAACAGTGGTTGTGATCAAATCAAGCTTTACGAAGTTGAAACATTTGATGGAATCCTCAATCCATTTCATATTTTTTTCCTTATTCAATATATTAGTTAACTCACGCAAATCGTCAGCCAAATTTGGTATAAATCTACGTAAGATGTTCATCTTACTATTGAAGGCTTGGATCTCCCTTTTGTTGAGAGGAAAGTCTATTTGTTGAATTGCCTCCACCTTAGAAGGATCAATGTGAATACCATCTTTGGAAATTATATGACCAAGGAGTTTATGTTCCTACATGGAAAAAAGACTCTTCTTTGGATTTAAAGAAATCTCAAACTCCGTGCATTTCTGAAAAATAATCCTTAGGTGGTGTAAATACTCATCATCAGAACTATAAAATACTATCAAGTCATCTAAATAAACCACTAAGAAAACTTCCTTCACGTTAGTGAAAGCTATATCCATAGCCAGTTGAAAAGTGGACCCAACATTCTTCAGCCCAAATGGAATTTTGGCATATTGAAAAGTTCCCCATGTTGTTGTGAAGGTAGTTTTGTCTTAGTATTTTTCGTGGATCAAAATCTGATTGTAACCTGAGTAGCCATCTACTAGTGACATTCATGATGCTCCAAATACTCTTTGTAGAATATGATCCATCTTAGGAAGAGGATAATTTCCTTTCAGGGATACTTTATTTAGGTTCTGGAAATCAATATACAACCTTATATCTCCTATCTTTTTCCATACTGGGACCAAATTTGAAACCCAATCAGAGAATCTAATTGTAACAATGATACCATATTTAAAAATCTATTTACCTCTTTCTCAATGGATGGTAGCAACTTTGGGTTGATCCTCCTCCAATTTTGTCTAAAGGGTTTTTGATCCAGCTTGATAGGAATAGTGCGTTGAACGATGTTCTTGTCATATACTTTCAAATCTAAGTAATCGCACGCGAAAACATCAGAAAATTTAGAAATTAACTTAGCATACTTAGCCTTTGACTCAGGAGATAATGTTTTTTATAACTTAAAAAGCTTGGGTTGGTCCGTTCTCCTAATGTTTACATCTTGAACTCCTTTGTCAGTACAAGCCAAGGTTAGTTTTCTCACCACATCATCTTGATCAAACAACTTCTCTAAAGGTATAAGACCTCTAGGAACAACATTATCCTTCATCTATAAAACATCCATTTGATTTACCTCAATGTCTTGTTAATCAGAATCACTAACATCATCAATGAAAGCATTCTTAAACTTTCCTTCATTCCACAAAAATGAATTAATTTCATTGTCATCCCATAAAACTTTCCAATATCTCAAATTATCAGGAACAGTAGGCCTACATTTGACATGAATTTCAAATTTATTGCTAGAATTCACTAGAATTTTTAGATTGGTCATTGTTGTAGCAAGTGAACCAGAAATGATGTTTTTATCTCTCGGCACCACTTTCAATGTGTATTCTAGAAACATTTTCAAGATATCTATGACTCTGTTCCTATAAGCTCTCATCTGCGTATGCTTCACTTGATATACTCCTTTGACTTGTTTAATCACTAGCCCTAAATCACCATAAATAGAAATCCTTTTCGCACCCAGATTCTTCAAAATATTTAGACCTTTGATCAATGCTTCATACTCCACTTCATTGTTAAAGCAACCGAAAGCTAACATTACTTGGGAATTTGTTTGGTTGAAAAAGAGGACTTTGAATCCAAATTCCAACACCCACACCATCTTTACCTAAAGCACCATCAAAGTCCATGTTCCAAAGGTTGCCTAGTCTTCCAGATGTTGGAATTGTACTTTTGTTTCTAACTTACCTTTGTTGGTTACTTCATTTTTCTGTTCTTCACTGACTTTTTGCTCCTCTGGAGGCTGCTCCAAAGGAATTACCACTTTTTTCTTTTCTTGGTTAAGAACTACTCTAAAACCTTCAGAAAATTCTAGTACATCATCTACTTCTACAAGTTGAATATCTACATCATTCAATCCACTATAAGTTTACAAAACAAAAGACTCTAAATATATATGTACAACATTTATCAGATGATTTATGGGCTTCTCTTTACTAGTGATCATATATTTCATCTTATTTTCCTGGTACAACTTCCTCAATTGACCGAAAACAGGGATCGCATCATAAGAGAAGTCAAGTTGTAAAGTGCCTTCGATTTTGGCTCCCCACGATCTAGACATCAACATACCAAATGGAGGTGGTATATTAGCTACTACCATGTCCATCAAAACATTCTTGGGTGGGATTTCGCCTATGGAAACCACCAAATATTTGATGAGACCAATGCAGCGAACTCTATCATAATCAAATGAATACAAATCATGATATTTTCAGGTGATATCCAGGCACAAATTTTCCATGATAGCATTGGCCATTAAGTTGTGGGAAACTCTAGAATCAAGCATAGCATTATGAATAATATGCTTATGTACTCTAAGACTCAAATAAAAGTGCATGACTTCGCTATCTTCTAGATGACCTTCTATAGCTGAACCAAAAATAAGTTCAAGATGATCATCCTCAACATTCACCATGTCGGACAAAGGATCAATTTGCAGTATTCTAGACACATGGTGTTTATAATGGCTATTCTTAACAATCTTGGTCAAAGTAATGGATAGTTTCAATTTAGTAATTTCACTTTCTAAATTAGAAAATGTGACTTTTTCTACCTCTTTGACACCGATGTCCCTCTTATCTGTTTGCTCCTTCATTGCACTATCCTTTTTTCGATTGTCTTTCTCTTTTGCAGTTGTACTTGTGGGTGGCTAATTTACCTTGCTAGGATTCTCATGGGCATTCTCCTTTCATTTTTTTTTATTGTTTGAGAGATGACGCTTTGACTAAACATCCTTCCTCTTATGAATATGATTGATCGATACATCTCTACTCCTCAAAACACATTGTCTCTGATGCGTGCTCAAAGCATTCATGTAACCATGATGATAATCATTAGACTCTGCCATGTTGTTTCACTGGTTGTTCCAGTGATTTTTGCTCTCTTTGCTTGATTTAGAATTGGGGTTGCTGCTGCCCTCCAAAGTTTGGGTTCCAGGTCTGCAGTTCAAGTCTATTTGTGATGGATATCTGGTCAACCATCCTTTCCATTGTTCGAATCAATGTATCCATTTTTACATGTGAGTAGATGCTTCTTCATTCACAGTCACTCTTTTCTCTGATCTCATTCTTGCTCTTTTGGCCACCAAGTTTGCTTCTACGCTCACAACATTCTTTTGCATGTCTTCTAGAGTTGTAGGATCATGCTCACATAGCTGATATGCCATATTGGTATCAAATCCATCTGGAAACTTCAGCAAAGCCAATCCCTCTGGTGGTTTGATATTTGAAAGGTATAGCATTATATACTGCATTAAATCTCACACAATATTCTTACACACTCTCGCCAAAATTTCTTTTGATTTTGTCATATTCAGACAAAATCTGAAGGGGATTCTTCTTCACCTACCATCAATCTAGAGATTGCCTCTAAAGCGTAGTTAGATTAGTGATAGAAGCTGCTGGTAGGGCTCTAAACTATTTCTGAACTTCTCCTCCAAAACTTTGTACAAACAACCTCATCATCACATCTTCAATTTCAACTTCATGGAGGTCGAAGAAATCATTCATCTTGTTTATGTTCTATTGAGCTCTAATAGTTTGGGTGTCATCAAAGAAAGGTATTTTGGTTTGGTAATTAGGGGACATTGCACCAAGATTTTGAGGAAAAACAAGGGGTGCAAGTTATAGACATTTTTGGGCACTACAACCCCAATCATAAATGTCCATAATTCGAGGGATCCTAAGTCCCTAAAAGTGTTGCTTCACTAGCTAAAGGAACAAGGTCGGCTTATTACATCATCTCCCAGAAGTTCTCCACAGAAAACTTCTCAGAAATGGTCAAACTAGACCATACTGAATGCCCAGTGCAAAGGGTGTGATGCATATCACCTTCCCAGTGTAAAGGGTGTGATGCATACTGGATGGCCCCTTTGTAGGGTGCGATGGGTGAGAATGGACAAATGGTAGAGACAATTTGCGAGGCGGAAGATCATAGAATCTTCCCAAAACTTCCCCTCTGACACTTGCCTCTCTGATTTCAACTAGGGATGAGTAAGAGATCATCAATCTCCAAGTGGAAGCAAGAACTATCAGAGAGAGGACACTAATCAAAATCCTAGAAGCTGACTCATCCCCCTACAGACATTCATATATGGATCCCTCATCATAGAGATCCATAGGATGGAATCTTGTATCTTGTAGAGAAGTGTTGTTGGTTTTCTGGTGTAACATCATAGTGTTGGGTGATCTAAGATTTACTTGAGGTGAAGAAGGGCTTTCTTGCTAGAGGATGATGCTGGGTCAGAAAAATTGGTTGTAATCCTCTTTCTATTCTTGATATTAATAAAGCTATTCAAGTTTTCCTCCACATTCGTGTATGTTTGATTGTATATGCATTGTTGTGGTTAATACATATCTGGTCCTGTGTTGTTTATGAATATAGATCTCTGTTCTTCGATAGTATTATGTTGCTTTGATTCCATAGGTGCTCTCTGAAGCTATGTAGATAAAGAAGGAGCGGCAAAGATCTATCGAGAAGGAGAGGAACTGAGCAAGGAACCGATCGCAAGACAAAGGTTGGTGTACTCTGTTCCCCTCTTTTCTACTTTTCATAAAGGAAAACGAAAGTAGTTTTAACTTGTTTGTTTCTAAGATAGATACCAATCTTAGTGGGAATAGCAGCTCTAAGTGGACACTATTCGCGGTAACAAAATGGCGACTCCGCTGGGGAGCGAATAGATTGTTCATTGGTTTATTTTTGTTTGTTTTATAAACTTACAGACGGAGCTTGAAGTCAAGCCAAATAGCCTTCGAACTGCATTTGCTATGCAAGTGCAAAGTAGATCAATGCTGCTCAGTCTATCTCCAGGTTTTTTTTATAAATTGAACAATCGATCTGCAAACACTCTAATTTCCCTAAGTGGTGGTTGTAGTAACCTCCTTAGATCAACCCCTATGATTTATATTTACTAAACATCACTTACCCGGCCTAAATCCCTGAACTGAACTGCAAATTGTGATCAAAGACTAGATAAAAGTCTCGCACTGGTACCATCACACCCTCCCTTCAAGGCACTCTATATGCATCACACTTCTCACGTGCAATAGGTGCGCTGCATACTGGATTCCCTGTGTGCTAGGTTCGATGGTCAGGGAAGGTTGATTTTACCTTCAGACTTTGGTTTTTCTTCACTCTTTTTAGTTCTATTCAGGAGATTTGCTGTCTATGGTCAGTATATCTATGTGGAAACCATCTTCTCTTCCATCATTCCACCTCCATTGTGCAAAGAATTGTAAGTGTTTTTTATGTATTGTGCGCCATTGTCAGTTCCCTTTTACAAAGAAGTAGCGTAATCAGACTGTCGTTCCTTGATCTGAAAGTGTCGCAACTGTCGTTTTCAGTCATAGAAGAGAATCCCATTGTTCTTGATAGTCGATTGTACTGCTACTCTTGTATGTGATTTGAATTACTAGTTTTCAAGTGTCGAAAACAATTTTCATTTCGAAATCGCAAAGTGTCGTCCTTATGTTCACTTCATTTTGAAAAAGAAATTTGTTAGTATTGTCGCTTTGGAAAATAATTCAAATTTGCACTTAGCGTTCTTCCTGTCCTTCATACATTAACAAGGCTGAAAACAAATACATGCATGTGAATTTGCATTTAGACTGCTTGGTTTGATTTAGGACAGTGCATTTAGTGTGTGCTCTATGCTCTTTGTTGAAAGACCCTCAGTTCTCTTAGTAGCTAGGATTTTCATTGCCAAAAGAAGATTAAACATTTGTTTATTATCTTAGGCTGCATTTTAGGAATTGTATACACATCACGTGGTGAACCTGAAAGGAAAATTTTTAAACAAGATCAACTATAAAATAAATTTAATGAATCTAAAAATGCTTTGGAACCTAACGCACAACATCTAGAAGTCTAGGCTAGAGACGTATTCCGGTGTCATAAATCCTGGTAACTATTTTTTTCATTGTTGGTTGGGTGATTCCTCCACCTTGAGATGACAAGTGCTAGTACGGACTTGTGCTCCCACATACCGTCGAGTATATATTGGGAGACCACAATAGGCTATATCCTTTATCGTTAGGAAGCCATCTGCCACCCTATCAATCGCAATGCACTGAACACAACATTCGGGAAGATTGACTGTCGTACCGTAAAAAGTATTCTGTAGTTTTGCGATTGGTTTGGTAATCACTCTTCCTAGATTTCCAGAGAAGTCTCTTTCATTCCTTTTCAGACTCCATAAATAAAAAGGTCCATCTAAGCACTTGTCACTTCAGGCTCATTAAAAATCGAAGGCGACTAAAGTCATCTTTTGTTTTTTCTCAACTCTTAAAAATTGAAAAAACAAGTTGTGTCAAAGCGTCTAAAACTCATTTAATTCGGAAACATTTTCCCCTTTTTATTTAGAGTTGATTAAGTAATCCGCAATTGTGGAATAAAGTCAATCAAAACCCCATCGTTCGTGGAGACTTACGAGTCAACCATCGTTGACTTCGGAAACAAAACTATTCTGGACAAAGCGAACTCGTTTGATCGGATCAAAGCCCCTAGGTTGCTTGGGGAAAGTATTCCGACATCCTCAGAGAATCCGGTTACTCCAAACATTTCTGGTATCCCTGCCTCTACAAAAGAAATTTCCCAACAACAAAAGGACATTACAACTGATCCTAGTGTGACAGTAAACACTTCTATTCCTGAATTGGCTCCATCTATAGCTGATTCGGAAGGTGTTACCCCCCAAATGTCTATTGTTGCAGAACTTATATCTTCTTCGACACCAGAAATATTTTATGGACCTGACAGTCTACCTCTTCCTCCTGGATTGATTTCCATAGAAGAGATTGTGGAAGATCCTCCAACTAACACTTCAACACAATTTGGAGCTGGAATCACCCTATATCCTTCTTCATCAGAAGTTATTCTCCCACCATTGGAAGTTCCTGAAGAATCACTAAGGAATATTTTGGATAGGCTTAATATGTTTGAACAACTATCAACATTGAGGACTATGTCATCCAACACAGCAGTAGTATAAATTCCTGCTGCTACCCCGACAATGTTCGTCGGAGTGCCATCTATCCCAAATAGCTCTCAATCGATGGATGGAGTCCATCCAGGGGCTGTTTCGATAATATGGACTGTTCCTGTTTGTTCATCCGGAATTGTATCTGGAATCTCTTACGTTGAGTCTCGAGAAATTGATCTTTCACAGTGTCAATTTGGGAAACCAGTCCTCAAAGGAAAATCATTCCTTTGAGTACTGGATTACCATCGTATGGAGGGTCGTATACCCTCTCATTGCCTTCCTCGGAAGGATAACCATTGCGAGAGTTCACAACAGAATTTAGGTTATGCTGGAATTCCAACTAGCGGTTGGGTGCCAATCCTGCCTCAACAACCAAGAGTTGTATACTCAATGCAACAAAGTTTTCCTATGACAAATATCCCCACTACACCGGCTATTGTGGTAGTGTCGCAAGTAGAAGCATTACCAGTTGTATGCCAACCTCAAGTTTCTCAGGTCATAATGCAACAACCTCTTGTACCTACGACACGACTGCAATCACCAACTAGTGGAATGACACAAGTTCAAACAGGGACCATCACCCCCCATCTTGGTCAAACAATCAGTATTGGACAACATCTCATGGTTTCACAACCATGGTTGGTGCAATAACAACAACCGCAATTCCAACAAGCTTACCAAGGACATGAGCAACAAGTCTTTGCAAGTAATGGGCAGCCGTATAATCAAAACAGACAATATCAACCATATCATAATGGTTATACCCATCAACCTTACCAAAGTTACCAGCATCAAGTGCATTATGTTGGTATGAAAATACCAACCGCTTGGGGAATTCCATTTTATGCTAGGTATGCTCAGCCAAGCCTGAATCAACATTCTCCTTTTGTGGCAACTTTAGAGTTACCATGTCTAAATCAACTAACCAACGATCCAATTGTCTATGCCCCTTGGTGGCCGGAGATTCCGCATAAACTTCGGTCTCATATTCCTAAATTTAATGGAAATCCAGGTGAAGACCTGTCGAATCATGTGATGATCTTTCATCTGTGGTGCTCATCCAACACCCTCAATGATTATTCGATCAGACTTTTCCTCTTTCAGCGAATGTTAACTGGTCTGGTAGCAAAATGGTATATTGAATTTCCTATATCTTCGTTTGATAACTTCAGTACCCTAGCCACAACCTTTTTAACCCATTTTCATTTACCCATAAGGTACGAAATAGGAACTAATTTTCTTATCAATTTCAAACAAATGACGATCACTCACATATCCGATCATATTCGTGAGTGGTGATGTCTTCGTAGAATGGTAAAAACATATGTTCATGATCAGCTATTGGCTGAATGGTTTATTAAGTCATCATTACCTTCCATTACAAAAGATGTGGCAAATGGAGGAGTCATCATTGAAGAGAAAGTCATTGCTCGCACACAATATCTAGACTTGATCTATACTCAGTTTGGAACGCTCTACGATAAAATTGTCGATGCTCCTAGACCGGAATTTTCTGTTCCTCCCCCTCCTAAATAAAACAAATACTCTCATGTCGGCGATGGCATGATAGGTACGACAAGCACTAAAACCATAAAGGCTACGTCGAAAAAGGCCCGGATGGTTTCAAGTCAAAACGCAAATGAAGAACTTCTAGCCTCGAAAGTAAATGCCGTGTCGATAGACAAAGGCAAAGAACCCAAGAAACCAAGAGGCAAGAAGAAAAAGGAAAGGAAGAAGAAGAACCAGGAGGAGTCATCTGCTAAAAATCTTCTGCAAACCCTTCTCGGGATAAGAAACCAAGAATTCCATGCCTAATACGTGATGAGGATCACTAGACTAGAGAGTGTCCATGTAAAGTTGAACTTAAAAAATTCTTCAAGAGTTCAAAAACCTTGGCGGTATTGACTGATCCGTTTCCAAACCCAGGAACAAATCTGGTTGCTAGCAAAAATGCTTCCCCGTCCCAAGTGCTACTATTGTCAGTTTCAAAGAAACTGAATGATGCTCTCATATCGACAAGGAATAAAGATTACGGGAATCCACAGATGTCAAACAACAAGGATAATGGTCAACCTAGTAGTTCGACAACAACTTCGACCAAAGTTATGCCACCCATCATTCCAGAATTAACAATAAAACTGCCAAAGGGAGTAGTACGCAAATCGATGTTTAATCCTCATGCCAGAGCAACACAAGACTATAATATAGTGGAGGATGTAGCTCTATCACCCTCTTCGATGTCGACACTTGAGGTACTACAAAATTGCCCATCCCAAAAGCGGGATTTATTATCAGCAATAGGTAGGATTGACCCAACGAATCCAATATTGTGTCCTTTAATCACAAAGGGTATGATCCTCAGCTACCAGCTCAACTAGCTTTCCTCATTCAAGTGAAAGCCCTCAACAAAACTGTTCATAGAATAATGATTGATGAGGGGGAATCCACATGTATTATGTCGATGAGTTGCTGGAAAACTTTAGGCTCTCCAACCTTGTCGCAATCATAAACAACATTAAAAGCATTTGATGGATGAACATACACCCCATATGGGATATTAAGTAACTTGCAAGTTGAACTGGGGGGCAAAACAGTAGAAATTGATGTTGAAGTTATCGATGGAAACCTCGATTGCAACATCCTACTGGGAAGGACCTGGATATATGCCATGGCTGCCATTGTGTCGACCTACTTTAGGAAGATTACATTTCCTCTCCAAGGAGGAATTACAATAATCGACCAACAAAATTTTCTTCCCAATAGTTCACAAGTTATGGGAAGCATTCCGATGATCCATGGAAGCCCTAATTCCCTTCAAAATATCGGAGTAGGCCTACTAAAAGACCCCACGTTAATGGGAACTTTTACCCTACCGCCTCCAACCAATTTGGCGGAAGTGGCTAAAGTGGGAACCTGCAATATGATATCTTCCATTGAAAAGATGTCAGAAAATGATATTAATATGGACCATCTGCAGGTATTGCCTCTAAGCCCACTAGAAATGTGATGGCAATCAATGTTTTCGGTATGGGAGGCAAACCCGAATCAATGCTCATCAAGCGTTTGGATATATAGGTCTAAGGAATATGGCACCCCTTAAGGTCCTTGGTCGCAAGTACATTCTACAGACGAAGGAATCGTTTAATCAATGATGATTGACATGGCACCATGCGAATATCACCACCATCGTTCCCATCTTCTAAATTGGAAAGAAGATAATTCCAGAGACCTAGACCATCCCTCAGTTTTTGACTTTCTGTCGAATACCGTAAATACGGTGGATTTCGAGCAAAACCTATCCAATATTGAAGAGACTATCGCCATAAATATCTCGACCAAAACAGATGTTGCAGAGAATATTCATGTTGACAAATCTTGTTCTTCTTCAGAACTGGAAGTATATAGCGCTCTCTTTCACGAATTTAGAGATGTCTTTTCTGGGTAATATGATGAAATGCCAGGCATTGACTCGAACATAGTTGAACACGAAATTAGGATGTATCTAGATGTCAAACCGGTGCGACAACGACTCCGATAGGTGCACCCCAAGAAAGTCTTTGCCATCAAGGCAGAAGTTGAAAAACTCCTCCATTATGGGTTTATTTACCCGGTTCCTCTGACCGATTGGGTATCAAATATTGTTCCTGTGATGAAGAAACAAGGAACGATTAGAGTGTGTGTCGATTATAGCGATGTAAATCAAGCTTCTCTGGAAGACAACTACCCTATGCCCTTTATTGACTAGATAATTGATGAATGCGTGGGATGTGAAATCTTTTCGTTTATGGATGGATTTTCCGGGTATAATCAAATAAATATCTGCCCACAGAACTAGTCAAAGACTGCATTTATTTGTTCGTGGGGCACATTCGCATATCACAAGCTACCATTTGGTTTAAAGAATGCATGGGCAACGTTTCAGAGAGCAATGAACTATTCTTTCCATGACATCAAGACCATCGTTCAACCATATCTTGACGATCTTCCGGCTCATTCGCGAAAGTGGAAAAATCATCTTCAGCATTTGAGGGCGATTTTTCTATGATGCTGACACTACAAGATACGACTCAACCCACACAAATGTGTGTTTTGTGTCAGTTCTAGTTGTTTACTTGGCTTTGTGGTCTCAAAAGACGGGATTTGTCTCGACCCATGTAAGGTTCACGCAATCATTGATTTGCCTCCACCTTCAAATTTGCTTCAAATTCAGAAACTCCAAGGGAAAGCGAACTTTCTTAGGAGATTCATTCCAAATTACGCCGAACTTGCTAAAGGTTATACTCGTCTATTGAAAAAAGAAGTACCCTTCATTTGGGATCAGGTTACGCAAGCCTCCTTTGATGCTTTAAAGCAATCTCTAATAAAATCATCACTAATGTATGCTCCTGATTATCAAAAACACTTTAACCTGTATCTGGTTGCAACGGATACAATGATAGGGATGGTTTTAGTTGAAGAGGATAATGGAATTGAACATCCTATTTATTATTTAAGCTGAAACTTAAATGATATGGAAATAAAATACTCCTAAATTGAAAAGATAGCCCTAGCAGCTGTTCAAGCGATATAGAGATTTCAACACTATGTCCTCTTTAGAAAAACTACCATTTTATCAGATTGCAACCCCATGACTTATATATTGTCGCAACAGTTGCTGGGGGACAAATATTCAAAACGGATAGAAATTTTACAAGAGTTTGATATGGAATTCAAAAAATCCAAATCAAAGAAAGCCCTGGTCTTCGCGGAGTTACTATGCGATCTCCCATTGTCGTCCAACGATGCAACATCCGAAGAAGCAATCATGGGTGAAAATTTGTTTCTGATATCTTCAAGCAATCAATGGTATGGAGATATCATCATATATCTCCAAACCCAAACATGGAGGTCTAATACCTCATGCTCCGAAAAACGACGCATTCGATACTAATCGAAGGACTATGTGATCGTCGGTGATACCCTTTACGGTCGTGGTATCGATACAGTTCCGCGGAGGTGCCTCACACATGAGGAAGCCAAAAAAGTCCTGAATGATTTTCATTTAGGTGTGTGTGGGGGGCATCAATCTGTTTATGCTACGGTGCAAAAGATTTTGCGAGCAGGATACTCCTGGCCAACTACGTTCAAAGATTGCATAACCGCAGTAAGAAGTTGTCATGCTTGCCAAATCTTCGATAGCAAAACCGGAAGACCACCTGCACCGCTGCAACCAGTAGTTTCTATTGGGCCATTCGCCAAATGGGGCATAGATTTCATGACATGTAACCCCACCTTGGGTGGAGGGCATGGGTATATCATAGTCGGAGTAAACTATTTTACCAAATGGGCCGAGGCGATGCCTACATTAAACAACAGCGGCGAAACGGCTGCCCTTTTCTTTTTTAATCAGGTAGTCTCCAGATTCGGCGTTGCACAGGCCATAGTCACAGATCATGGATCACATTTTCACAATCACATGATGGTTGAATTGGCTGCCAAATTAGGACTGTCCTGCGACAGCTCTACTCCATACTATCCGCAAGCTAATGGACAAGTTGAGGAAATCAACAAGGTCCTGAAGCGCATGCTGCAAAGGATAATTTGAGTCCATAAATAGAGTTGACACCTGATCTTGTACTCGGCCTTGTGGGCATACCAGACATCGGTGAGAAATGCAATCAGGTTTACACCTTTTCAAATAGGGTATGGTCTGGAAGCAATCTTACCAATTCAGTGTGAAATCTCGTCCCTCAAGCTCGCAGTCGACCTTCTCCCCAAAACTTTAGAAGAAGAGGCTCATTTCTTGGAACTAATCCAATTGGATGAATCCCATCGTGATGCAGCTTTGGCTAAAGAATCCCATAAGAAATGAGTCAAAGCACAGTTCGACAAAAATGTCAAACGTCGTGTCTTCTTAGAAGGTGACCTGGTCTTACTTTACGACTAGGAGTCCGATAAGGTGGGAGCATGGAAGTTCAAATCTTTACGGATGGGTCCCTATATTATTAAATATGTATTAGAAAAAGGCACCTACGAGTTGATGGACTATGATGGGATTCCACTAGCGCAACCCTGCAACGAGTTGTACCTCAAGCGTTACTATGCTTAATTCCACATAGTAATCCCTATGCTTTTGTTACATTTTTGTTTTCGTTAAGGGTAATTGTTTTGGTTTAGTAATCCACTTTTTGCATTTGTTGCAGATGTCGAACTTACTGGAATCATTCGTTAGATATGCCGACGAAGTGAGCCGTAGTATGCAGAACCTATCTTCTGCGGCCTAGGGCATCTTCGATCCTAGCGGTGACTTAGTGAGTTTCAGAGGAGTATGTATTGGTTGGTCGACGAAAAATATCACTGAATATAGCACGTTGATAGAACTCCTCTCTGATGCCATCGAACATGGCGTATGCCGACTTGTTGTCAGGCTAGACTCACAACTCGTCATTCTACAGCTCATTGGTATTGATTCTGTACGAAATCCAGCCATCTATCGCATGTTCCTAAGGGTCAGAATTTTGGAAAGACGGTTCGATTTCATTCAATATTAGCATATTTCCATAAATTTAAACACATTGACAGACTCATTGGAAAATTATGTATTAGATAGACATTTGCAACATTTATAAAAAGAAGCATTTCATCAATATTTGCAACAGGATCAGGTAGCTTAACCGAAATAAAACTCCGAAAATCAAAAATATATATATGATGACTATTTATGGTTTACACATAATGTTCCATAATGAAGACAAAATCTATCAGATGAGCCAAAACTCAAAATGCTAGGGGGCACCCTATTCTAATGATGCTGGTGATAACAAGTCACTACCTGTGCGATCATGCGTAAAATCCTAGTCCATCGACTCGGCACGCCAGTAGTATGTCACTGCAACCGCAGAGGTAGCTTGTCTGTCCTCACATCCAGAATACCAAGGGTGAGACCATCAACCTGATCATGTAATGCTAAAAGAGTCTTGGCCACATCAAGGTTGTGGAGGATATCCCTCCCCACAACCTCTCCTACCGGAGTGGCAGCTGGTTCTCTCTGACGTATTGTTGGTCGAACCGGTCCAATATCCACATGAGAACATGAGTTTTGATTATTCTTCATCAAAGAAAACATAAGAACATTATAAAAAAGAGATATGGTCACAGAATTTACCCATAGCCCCACACTACTCACCAACTGGCAGCACCAAATCCGAGTCACCTCAGAAGTCCATGCCAGCATATGGAAACTTGGCGTACACCATATCCTGACAATTGAACCACTCGAAGAAGGTATCAGAGAAAGAAATCTAAGGCTAGTCAACATGTCGAGACATAAGGTCAACCCATCTCTACATTCGTGGCTCAGTCGGTCGAGGTAAACCAAGTGAGATGTACTGTGGCTGCATTAGTGGGATCTTCTCCAAAGTGAAAGCGGTCAAAATGGAACCATAGCCAAAATTCTTGGACCTCCCATCTTTCACTTTGGTTAGTTGTTCTTTCATCACAGAGAGTACTGCATCACACTAGTTGAACACCTTCAGTTCAAGGCATTTCAAAGCATATTGCATGTAAGAAGTGTTAGCTATGTGAAGAGCCACACTACCAGCCAGTCTAGCAAAAGCGAACAGAATGGTCCTCAAGGGCCGGTCAGTGACATCTCTGATATTGATCTTTCTATCCATACTTGGCTGAGATCCCTCTCTGTAGTGTCGGCGAATATACTCCCTCACGGACTCACCCCCGCGGGCGGGACCCGATAATGAGAGAGGGGCACCATGCCTCGATAAACCAGTCAAAAAGTAGATGTCCACGATAGTCAAGGGGATAGATTTCTCTTGATCTGGAACACATGGTTGGTAGGATCCCAGGCAGGGAAAATTTTAAGAACCCCCCCTAAATTTGCATGTATAATAAATGGGCGAATCTCCATGGTATATAGGAAAAAGGGAAGGCGATTTTATCAATAATATGATATGTATATATAATTTTTTGGCGAATCTCTCACCAGGCATGGCGAATATTTTACTTAATTATCAAATCTTGTGTTTATTGAATACACAAATGAAATCATTGCATTTCTTTAAAATATCTTTTGAAATCAAAATTACCGAAATTACATATCGATAATCTAGTGGGTGTCAGATAAAATTCACCCGTGCCATTCACAAAAAGCATGAGAAAAAACCTAATATATATAAAACCAAGAAAAATTCAAATTCATCACTTCTAGGGACCTCATAACCACCCTGCCAATATACAAGTATTTTCCAATTTGCAATTAGAAAAATTACCCAAATTACAATTTGTTTACTCCACTTCTAGGAAACTCGTAACCACCCTGCCAATACACAAATATGTTCCCGTTTGCAATTAGAAAAATTACCCAAATTACAATCTGTTTACTCCAACATATGTTGGAAAGTTATAGAAGGATGACTAGTGCAATCAATCCATTCCTTTTAGCCCTGGATTTGTTTCAATTTAAAACAGAAGTATAAAAATATACTTGTCCAATGTCTATGCTTAAACCATTCACCTTAAGATGTTTTTACATATTAATTTCCTAAGTCTATTTAAATCTTCATTATCATAAAAACCAACCTATACCAATCTAAACTCCACATCCTACTACTCTGAGGGGGATGAAATCTATTTATCTTGCACCTTGGTGACCAAAAATTAAGATGGATCTTAAGATAGAATTTCCCCTTTAAATAGTTTATGCTCACATGAATACCATGGGTCAATACCATGAGTTATCATAAACCTGGAGCTTAAAAATTACTATTAGTAATTTATAAAAATTAAGAAAATTAATAGTTGAGTTTTATTTTATTTTTATTTTAACGAAGCTAAAATGTTTAACATACATTAAATTACAACATCCATTTTTACTATTGATTGGATCAAATATTTTTTCACTCTATGCTAGTTTGCATATCACGATATTTGATACCTCTGGGGGGTTAGTAGATCCAGAGTAAAGACGGATCTATTCTGGTTTAATGCCCCCATTTAAATAGGCTACATTCCAAGTGAATACCATGGGTCAATACCATGTGCTATTTTGGTGAATACCATGGGTCAATACCATGTGCCATTTTTATTTTTAT
>APFE030959751.1:27540-41617 GCA_000404065.3 Pinus taeda
CTATTCTTGAAAATGGGCGAATGGATTCACTTAAATAAAACCTATTCTTGAAAATGGGCGAATGGAAGGTTGTAACTCCTAATTTCAGGGCTAAATTTACCTTTTTTACCCTCTCCCTTAAAATAAGGTGGGCTATTTGAGGTGATTTGTAAAAATGTACTATGATACAAAATATTCGCCCACTAAAAATTTAAAACCCCTTAATTTCGCCAAAGGGCAAACATTCGCCCCTAAAATCACCCCTAATCCCAGGCTTTGAGGAAATATTGCAACAAGTTTATTTGTTGCCTCATGCTAGAGGTGAAAAAACTTCAACAGGCCACAGTTCCGCAATGCAGTTACTGTACCCGGATCATGTAAGGAAACCATGTCCTCTTCTTCATGCTCGTTTTCTCGCCATGTAACAACAATTTTACTCCAATGAATCTCTAAAAATCAAACAAGATAAGGGTCAGGGTCTTGATTTGGAAAAAAACAGGCAAAAATCCATGAGAAAGTTGTGCAACAAGTTTCCTCCTTGCGCCCATCGCACCCCAGCAGTACATTGGGAGTGGTGCATACTGATTGGCCAGTGATAAGGCCAGTATGCATCACACCTTCTGATTAAGGAAGAGTGTGATAGATCTAGGGCAAATTGTTCAAACCCCAGAGGCTCAGCAAAGCAAGGAAACATGCTTAGGATTTGAAAAGAAAAGAATGCAACTGAAGAGCACAAGTTTAGCTCCTACCTAGTCCAGACAGTGTCAAGAATCATCCACAGAATCTCCTGGAATCAGCTAGTGAAAATCAGAGGGGAAAAGCACCTTCAGAGCTCCAACAAACCAAGTTCAAATGAAATGGTAAAATGAGAGGTAAAAGTCACTTTTAAATTACCATTCATGTAATTCAAGTAAAGTATCAGTGTTCTTAACTCATTTATCAAGCATATGTTTTCATTTCTAATTGGTTTGATGAAGCAATTGAACAGGTAGCACAATCTTTGAAAGAACAAAATGCTAACGATGAATCAAGAAATCAATAACCATTATCACAAGCAGTTCAATAACCATTATCACGAGCAGTTCAATAACCATTATCACGAGCAGTTTTAACGCATAATTCAAGCTCGTTAGAAAATAAACATAAGCAATGAGCAAATGTTCCCCCCAGAGTTTAAGCTCATTAAAAAATGAATTGATCCCCGATAAATAACCATTGTGAATGCATTATCATCAGCTTTTGAGCCTTGGTCATGTTCACATCATCACCTCCACTCTGTTTTAGCTGATCATTCACCTCCATTTGATTGTTTACCCCTTTCGAGGAACATTTGTGAAGAGTGATTCTGTTAGCCATCCTTGTGACACTGTCGTGATTGGAAAATTCCAAACCTTACCTCAAATCAGCCGCTAGACAAAATCATCACTCGTTCCTCAGAAAACAAGTCTCCCTTAAGCTCTTTTCCACTGACTCGTAAAATATGAAAACATTGCTGAGCGATTAGCCTCTCTGGCTCGTTAAATTCACCGGAAGTGCTATCCTCTAGATTTTAATCTTTTTGGACTTGAGGGATTATTACACAAAAAGATCAAGCGCTTGTCTTGTTCGGCTCGTTAAAACTATCGAAAATCCATCCCTTTCATATTATTTTACGCTTTTTTGGACTTAAAGGATTATATGATGAAAAACAATCATTGGAGTTTCATTTCCATCCCTTTCAGACTCTCTAAAATTGAAAAGGACTGAGTTATCTTTGTCGTTAAACTCCTTAAAACCTAACGGTGACAAACTTGTCCAAATGGATGAGAACGAGTTTCACTGTCACTAGGCTCGTTAAAAAATAGCGACAGGTTCACCCGAAGGGAGAATTATAGAAAATGCATATTTTATCCTCCTCAAGCTTGACAAAAATAAAGAGGTACTAGTCAACAATGACTAGGGAAAATTGGGAAGAAAACTTGAAGAAACTTTATTGGTAGCAAGTCGCTCTTGAACATGACACTTTCTCTCCACATCCGATTTGGGTTGGGTTGTTCCATTCACTGGTCATATCACCATTGGTCCATCACACCATCCATCTTTGGGGTTAATGCTACGAATCCATCGTTAGTGTCGCCAATATGTTCAAGAGAATTCGCTCAGAGAATTCACCTGTGTCTCATCCGTTGTAATACATTCACGCTCCATTCTTTCATGACCGCCACCATGAACCCTATATCATCAGATCGTTTTCACCTCCAAAATCATTTTCTTCGTTCCGTGTCGTAGATGTGGGATTCATTAAGGCCCTCCTACGATGGGTCACTTCTTGTCGACATCAGCTCATTATCCAAGAAGTTGACTTAGGAACAACCCCTTTCATTACTTTGAAGCTTGCATGCCTCAATGGCAAGTTTCTCACTTTCGGCGACAGGTTTACATCAATGACCTTCGGTCGGAAGATTTTACGTGGTGTTCAATGCCAAGTCCCTTTTTCACCCCACGCGAAATGTACTGTAGTACCTTGAGGATCATTGACATTATTGGTGACTCCTCTCATGCCTATTAATAGCTTACATCATTGGCTGGTAATCAGGTGATGTCTTTCCATGTTCGACACCAGAACATGTTTCACATGGATCGACTTGTACTCCGAGTAAAGATGGAACACGTTTTGAAGACCCCAGATCTAGTTTCATCCATATGGGCTGCGATATATTCAAGAATATAAAGACATCAAATGTACATCATTGCCGAAGAGATGATCATCCAAATCAAAGGATGATGACCCCATCCGAATCATCAGTATGCTACACAGACGGTTTTCTATCCTATGTACATGAAAGTGAATTTATAAAGTTGAACATGGGAATGCCCGCCTCAGCTAGATCATGAAAAATATTATGAAGATAATGTATTGTATTGTATCTTATTACAGGTTACCTCCTAGCTCGAAAAAACTTCGGATCCTCATGGTAAAGCATTTCACCTGACATCAAAAGATTAACGACCTCATGCTTTAGGGGGCAACTGTTATAGACATTTTTGGGCACTGTAAGCCCAATCATAAATTTCCATAAACTGAGGGCTCCTCAGTCCCAAAAAGTGTTGCTTCACTACCTAAAGGAACAAGGTCGGTTGATTACATCATCTCCCAGAAGTTCTCCACAAAAAACTGCTCAGAAATGGTCAAAACTAGACCATACTGAATGCCCGGTGCAGAGGGTGTGATGCATATCACCTTCCCAGTGTAAAGGGTGTGATGCATACTGGATGTCCCCTCTGTAGGGTGTGATGGGCGAGAATGGAAAAATGGCAGAGACATTTTGCGAGGTGGAAGATCATAGAATCTTCCAAAAAATTCCCCTCTGACACTTGCCTCTTTGATTTCGACCAGGGATGAGTAAGAGATCATCAATCTCCAAGTGGAATCAAGAACTATCAGAGAGAGGACACTAATCAAAATCCTAGAAGATGACTCACCCCCCTACAATCATCTATATATGGATCCCTCATCATAGAGATCCAGAGGCTGGAATCTTGTATCTTGTAGAGAAGTGTTGTTGTTTTTCTGGTGTAACATCATAGTGTTGGGTGATCTAAGCTTTACTTGAGGTGAAGAAGGGCTTTCCTGCTGGAGGATGATGCTGGGTCAGAACAATTGGTTGTAATCCTCTTTCTATTATTGATATTAATAAAGCTATTCAAGTTTTCCTCCACATTCATGTATGCTTGATTGTATATGCATTTGTGTGGTTAATACATATCTAGTCCTGTGTTGTTTATGAATATAGATGTCTGTTCTTCGATAGTATTATGCTGCTTTGATTCCACAGGTACTCTCTGAAGCTGTGTAGACAAAGAAGGAGCGGCAAGGATCTATCGAGAAGGAGAGGAACCGAGCAAGGAACCAAGTGCAAGACAAAGGTTGGTGTCCTCTGTTCCCCTCTTGTCTATTTTTCATAAAGGAAAATGAAAGTAGTTTTAACGTGTTTGTTTCTAAGATAGCTTCCAGTCTTAGTGGGAATAGTAGCTCTAAGTGGACACTATTCTTGGTAACAACTATGTGATAAAGTAATAGAGGACATAATAAAATGTATATGTGATAAAGTAATAAATGTCATAATAAAATTCATATATGTTGTTGGATCTAAGGTAATTCCATACCCATTGGTCTATATGCACTTCACTACAATATTTATTATCTTCCACAAGATGCTTAGAGATTACTATCATTTGAGTTGCACCACCTTTAAGAGCCTCACCACCCTGCAAGGACCTATAGCATACATCGTTTTGGCATTTCAAATTTATAGTTCTATGAAAAAATTTCTCAAAGTCTTGATGTATAGAATGCCTTAGAGGATGAACATAGTTGAAGGTATCTATTGTAGAACAATGCCTCCTAACCCATGGAATATCAACATTTTTATCCTCCTATAATGAGATCTAATACTCAAATATTTTAGGATTTCTAGTGGACTTTAGACAGATAAATTAGAGTACAAATGATATAAATTCATTGGACCAATCCTCCTATAATCTAGAATCACATGTTGGAAACATGAACTACTTTCAAACAATCATAAATACTCATAGTTTCAATTTATACCAATACTTAGAACCATAAATACACACCACATTGTAAATGTGACTACATATTTATCTTCATATTTATTATTTTCACTATGACTAAATATCTCATTAGTTTTCCTTTAAACTTATGGGCTTATTCTTCAACAACTATAATTGACCCTTTATCTTTTCTAATTGTTATTTTTCTCATTGATTGTGGCATCCCACTCTCCTAGCATATCTCTGTTCAAGACTGCAACCCCCTATGTGTTATTCTTCTACTCCTCCATGTCTTAGTTCAACTCATAACATAAAGATCCTTTTATCCTCTTCATGTGTCTTATGTTGCCTTTTGGCTTCCCATCCCACTACCATTTAATGCCCTTCTATTTGAAAATGAAATTTACTAAGTCATCCTCCCTTGTGGCCTACTTTCTTTCTTTAACAGTACGGCCTAGAATTCCTTGGAGTCATACCACATCTCTAGTTGGAAACTAAGGTTGTATTTCCCTGGGGCCTTTCTTTGATATCCTCATATGCACTAAGACCTTTCTAATATATCTTTAGGATGAAGAAATAAGAACTTTTTGGGATATTCCTAATCACAAACTAAAGCTACCATACCTTTAATGTTCTCATTTTCTAATGACATATCGATATGCTTATTTTCTAATGATGCATCAACGCCATTAATGTCAAAAAATAATGAAGCATTATCCACCTATATAAGGATCACATTAAGGAATCTTCTATAGGTGTGTGTTTATCTGTAAACTATTGTCGGTATTCCACTAGAACAACTTGTCATAACAAATATGATAGAATTACTCAAATATTCACTGTTAATTTTTCATTTAGCTTTAAAATTCTTTAGTTAGCCAATTTCTAATTACTTAAATGGAAAATTACTTGCATTAGAGGAAATTTTAGCAGAAAAATGACTTGCTAAGAAAAAATAATAAAATAATAGTTAAAATAATAAAATAAGAGATATGAATTTTGGAGGGAAAAGAAGAAAACTATTTTTTCTTTATGTTGTATTTTTGGCTTATCTCCTTATAGGTTTAATCAAATTTCAAATGTAGACACTCATTTAATGTGGAATTAAATTCCACTCCAACAAGTACCCATTATGCATACTTCTAAGAAGACCCACGTTGATAAAAATTGAAGATACATTAAAAAATGTGTCTTCAATTTTTATTAATGTGGGTCTTCTCATAAATATGCATAATCGGTACTCGTTGGATGTGGAATTTAATTCCACATCCAACAAGTATCTACACTTGAAATTTGAGTAAACGTATAAAGATATAAGCAAAAAATATAATTAAAAAATATGTTTTTTTTCCTCCAAAATATTTACATGTATCTCTTTCTAAGTTTAAAGGATTTTGATTGGTTTACATATTTTGTACATTAAAATTTTATGGGCACTTGTAGGCTGAACTTTCCTCTAATGAACATTTAATATTAATTTTTCCATTAGCTTTCATTTTTTTTAGTTACTTGATTTTCTACTTAATAGTTGAAATGTGAGAAATATAAAATAGAAATAAATACACAAACAATCACCATAGACACAAAATTTTCCTTGTGAGATTCTTATGGAGAAATCTTAGCTAGGAAGTGGAGTTTTTCTACTTTCTTTTATCTGATATGGAGAATGTTAAAGTTTATAGAAAGAGGTACTCTCTATCCAGTTACCTAATACTCGTGGTCGATATGTTTGATAAAGAATTTTAGCCACCTAAAATTTTCTCTCTAAGTTCCTACTCCTAGTTGATCTACTCAATTATGGAACAACAAAACAATAACATAGAATGGAATGCCAACTCCTTATAGTGGCATAATATTTAATGCAACTTGATAGGCAACTAAGGGTAAGGCTTGAATCCATCAACCCTCAACCAAAGTTATTGGTTTGAAACTTCTATAGTCTTCTTTAATTTCCACGCATAGTTGGCAGCATATGCATGAGTAATGGGAGATGACATAACATTTACTCATAACGTAGTGGTTAAGACGATAGGCCAACATGCAAGAGGCATAACTTTTGTATACAAAATCTATTTGGCATGATTCTTATACCAATGGAAAGGTACCTGTGTGTAGAATGATGCCAATGGGTCTAACATAATGATATTTTTTAGACCCTCAAAAACTTGGTTAAGGCCTCAAAATGGGTCTAGAAGGTTTTAGACTCAAATTCTCCAAAGTAGGAGTCACTGATGAAAATGACCCTATAAGATAATTACTCTAACATTTCCACTCTAAAGGCATCAAGATAGATGAAAATGATTTTATATAGATCAAATCTCCCCATTTATAGAGCCTTTGGGTCCCAAAGAGATTTATTTGTTGATATGAGTAAATTTCTCCTTTACCTTATATCTGGAGTACCGTTCAGATTTGCTTGGAAGCTGTCCCTTTAACCTAATCTGCCAAAGGTCATGTTTCCCTTGCCTTGTAGTTATAGACCTTTCCTACAAAATTTTGTCCTCTACCAAATCTGGTTGAGCATCTAGTGCCAACTCCTATATGGAAGAATCCTCTTGATCCAACATGGAAGCTTCACAGGGTTTAAGATTCTCCATATTCATTACCAAGTAAATGTGCATGTATGCGGGTAGACTGAGTATATAAACATTATCTCCCACCTTTTCTAATATCTCAAAACTATCCTATGACAAAGGCTTGACCTTCTTACCAAGACCCTATAGTGTTTCCATTTTCAATTTCAAACATACTTTTTCTCCCACTATAAATGATTTCTATATCATATGTTGACCATACCTAGTATTGTATTTTTCCAGTGACCTCTTCAATATCTCTTGTACATAGAAATGGATATACCTAATCTTCTCAACAAATTCTTCTTCTCTAAGTGAATCTAATAGGAGATCTCCTTCACTCCTCCTTGTTTTCTATATACAATACCAAAGGGTGAATGTGGAAAATATCCAAAACAAGTTTCAAAAGGCGACTTATTAGTGGAAGTGTGGACTACTTTATTAAGAGTGATGTATATATATTAGGTTCCCATCTCAATTTTTTTGATGCTTTTAATTGTAAACCCTTAAAAGTTTCACCAATGTCTTATTGACTTATTATGTTTTCCTATCTATATGTGCATGTAATGTTATAAATGTTTTCAACTTCATCTCCAACTTCTCCCACAAGATAGTCCAAAATTGACCTAGACATCTAGTGTCCCTAATTGAAATGATGCCCCTTATTATCCTAAAGTGCACACGTACCTATTTAAAGAACATATTTGCTACTTCTTTCCCTTTGTTAGCCTTTTTAGAAGTAATGAGAATGAAAATCTTGTTGAATTTGTAAAGTACCACAAATAAGTAGTCATGTCCCTTCCTAGTTGTTGGCAAATATGCCACAAAATCCATGTAATGTTTTTCAAAGGAGAACTAGGTACAAGTAAGAGATTGTATAAACCTTGTTTTCTATTACTAGGCTTGTTGGTACAACAAAGTATACATCCTCTACTTCTAGACTAGTACACACACCTCTGTAATTTGGTGACTATCTTACCATCACCAAAATTCCATAAATTAGGAACTAAAAGTTATTCAACTTGTAGAGTAAGCCATTCTGGAGATGATAGTCATCTTTGTTGTCATAGTCTTTGACATGAATCTACCCCTATAGCTACTAAAATACTCAATGAATCCCTTATCTTCTATGTATGCCTCTCTATATGCATCATGGGTGAAATGCTCCATGTGCATCAGAGTCCCAAAACTACAATTTTTTATGTGTGTGGCCTTGAAAGCATGTTGGCCAACCTATTTATGTTTCCATAACTAAATGAAATTTCTATAAGAACCCCATCTGTTTGTAGTGTTTGGTTTGTTGTAACTTACTCTAGGTCTATAGACACTGTTGAAATTATAGCAAGAAAAGGCTTCATTTGACAAGTGCCTTAGTCAAATGGAGAAAATTGGATTTTCCACATTAGCAAGATGAATTGGATTTCAGTTAGCTAGACTGACATGGCCTTGTCTACTAGTTAAGTCAATAAATTTAAGTTTGTAGACTGGAAGTAGAGTTGTGCATGAGTTGATTGGCAAGATCTAGCAATCTAGATGAGTTATTGTTAGTTGAATTTAGTTAATTGAGCTCTAGTCATTAGTTGAGTTAGTTGAAGGCTAGTTGGGTAGTTATGACTATTGTTAACTCATTGATCTCTCAATTAACTAGTCAATTAGCTAAAAAAAAGACGCAGTCATGCATGGAATTCGGATTGCCTAGTTGAGTGGATGGAAAAGGCACTATTTATAATTGTATACTGTTGAGTGTACATTGATTTTTTCACTGAGCAAGTGATCAATTCCCCTTGGATTTGTTCAAGGAAATAGGAAATTTCCCTATTATTTAGGAGCTTAATTCCTCTAGGATTGTGCAAGGAAATAGGAAGAAGATGGATGCTTGAATTGGCTAAGTGTTGGCTAGAGTAGGGCAATGAGTAGGATAACATGTTTACATTGTAGGATGTGCTTTAGAATTGAAGCAAGGCATTGTAATAGTTTATCATTCTCATCTGATTAATGAAAAGAAGCGAGGGGTTTTTCCCAGTTGGATTCCCCCGTAAATCATTTTGTTCTTGTAGTTTTGATGGTTGCATGCCATTGCATGCGTTTCTATCATGTGTTCTCCTTTCGCATAATAGTAGAAGAAATTTTTGTGTCTTGATTTCAGTTTGATTTCATTAGCAGTAGAAAAATTTCTTGTGATTTCTACATGGTATCAGACCTCAAAATACTACATAGAAAACTTGTTACATATCTTCTCTAAGATAAATTTGAATTTGCATATTTTGTTTTGTAGATTCTCTTTGGTGCAGGAAAAATGCATTTGAACGAATTGAGGCTAGATTATGCATTAGAGGAGACCTCAAATTTTTGTGCTTGAAAAGATAGGATGGAAGTTGTCTTGGATGAGAATGGAGTATGGTAATATACTCAAACTAATATTAGAAAACCAACAACATCATATGCACAAGCACTTTCTCAGTGGAAGAAAGGCATATGAAGATGCAGGAGGATTATTTTGGTGGGTGTCAAAGATCATGTGGTTTTAAAGTTGCATGGAAAGGAGACTCCTTTTGCAATGTTGAGAACTCTCATACATCTATTCCAGAGCAAAAAAGATGCCAGGAAATTGGCATTGAGAGATAAACTCAAGAGCATTTGAATGCCAAGAAATGAAAGTGTTCCTCAATATCTATCCATATTCACTCAGGTTTGAGATGAAATTGGTGGATTAGTAGAAAATGTTCCATCATCCAAACTTGTGAGCTTATCATTCCTTGGCCTTCCTAAATCCTAGCACAAATACTAGGATTCATTTAATGGAAGAGACAAGCTACTAGATTCAAAGAGACTTTGGTTAGATTTGGTGCAGGAGGAGATCAGGAGAAACACTAGAGATAATGTCACATCCATTGCATATGAGAAATAATATTGTGCTCTAGTTGGCAAAGGAAAGAAGGTCAAAGGCATGATGGCCAAAGGTGAGGCAGAATCCAATCGATACAATGGAAAGAAGAAGAACCTCAACAAAATAAAATGTTTTTAATGCCATGAATATGGAAATTATTCAACCAAGTGTCCACACATAAAATATAGTAAGAAGCCTACAAAAATGGCAGGAGGAGATGCTTTTGCATCTCAACTCAAGTTAGATTTCACCCTCCTTTCTTGGATGGAATTCACATTAAGAGAGAGTGAATGGTACCTAGATTCCACTGCCTTATATCATATGACAGGAAAAAAGGAATTCTCCAGTATCCTAGTGGAGAAGGATCTCAAATTGCATATAGAATTGGAGATGATGGGAGGTATAATACCAAAGGAGTTGCTACTGTCACCTTTAATAGGGAGTCAGGCTCCCATATTCACCTGAAAAATGTGATGTATGTGTCTGGGCTAACAAAAAAATTTATTTCTATGGTTGTATTGGAGGACAGAGGTTATGGTATGGTGTTTAGTAAGGGAAAATATTTTCTGAAGTATGTTTCCATTGGACAAGTGAAACAAATTGGAGTTAGAGTGAAAAATATCTACAAGCTAGAGGTATAATTTTCCATGTATGCAACCATACCTCCAGGAGTGGGGTGGGGTGATGTAGAGCCTTAGTACTAAAGTTACAAAGAATTGGGCACAATCCATAGGAGAGGAGTAGCAGTTGCAATATCCTCTTCTCATGGATCCTTACCCTTGTTACAGGGGCCCAAAATATTCAGTAGAATAAGTATTAGTGTTAGTTGATGCAGTCATAACTTGAGTGACAACTATAGACTAATTGCAATTAGAGGTTGACGAGCATAGAGCAATATTGATAGTAGTGCATGAGACACAATGAAAAATCAACAACAATGTAGTTTTCCCAGTAGACAATGCAAAGACAAGTAGTATTCAGATGCTCAAGAGACCATTGCAGCTCAGAGACACACTTGATTCAGTATATTGGATGCTTCTAAGTTGCAATTGTTGCAATATCAACAACAATAGTGACATGTAATGTCATTTGTGCTATAATACATTCCACAGGAGTTGGATTGGGGTTGTGCATAACCATTTTCTTGCTAATAGGGAGTGTTGAATTTGTAGCAAGAAAAGGCTTCATTTGACTAGCGCCTTAGTCAAATGGAGAAAAATTTATTTTCCACATCAACAAAATGAGTTGGATTACAGTTAGCTAGAGCGACCTAGCCTTCTCTACTAGTTAAGTCAGTAAATTTGAGTTTGTAGGCTAGAAGAAGAGTTATGCATGAGTTGATTGCTAATATCTAGAAATCTAGTTGAGTTATTGTTAATTTAACTCATTTAATTGATCTCTAGTCATTAGTCGAGTCAGTTGAAGGTCAGTTGAGTAGTTATGACTGTTGTTAACTCACTAATCTCTCAGTCAACTAGTCAATCAACTAAAAATAGACCCAGTTATTCATGTAATTCAAATTGACTAGTTGAGTGTATGGAAAAGGAACATTTGTTTTTATAATTGTATATTATTGAGTGTACAATGCCTTTGGCATTGAGCAGATGATCAATTCCCCTTGGATTTGCACAAGGAAATAGGGAATTTTCCTATTATTTAGGATATTAATTCCTTTATGATTCCGCAAGGAAATAAGAGGAAGTTGAAGGATTGAATTGGTTAAGTGTTGGCCAGAGAAGGAAAATTAATAAGAGAATAGGTTTACAATGCAGGGTGTGCTTTAGAGTTGAAGCAAGACATTGTAATAGTTTTTCATCTCATATGATTAATGAAAAGAAGTGGAGGGGTTTTTCCTAGTTGGGTTCACCTATAAATCATTGTATTCTTGTGGTTTTGATGGTTGCATGTCATTGCATGTGTTTCTATCATGTGTTTTCCTCTCCGTAGAATACTAGAACAAATTTATGTCTCTTGAGTAGTAGAAAATTTCTTGTAATTTCTATAGACATTGTGCAACTAGTGATTAATGTGGATGATGGTTTCTTTTCCCATCATATTGTTTTTTGTAACTTAGTTTAGATCTATAGATACTACTGCAACTAGTGATTAATTTGGATGATGGTTTCCTTTCCCATCATATAGGGTTTCCAATTTTTAATAGCTTGTATCAAGGAATATTGTTCCTTGCCATAGGTAGGGTAATTGAGAATTACCTCATAAGATACTTCAAAATGATATCATATATGCCTTCCTCCTTGCATCAAGATTGATCCCATAAATACCCGAGTGAATCTATCTCCACTTCAAAGACCTTCTCCAAGTTTCGTAAAGTGAGAATTAGTGTTTGGATGATTTTACTTTTCAGCTCTTGAGTCTTCAAGGACCTTATTTTGATTCTTCCCCCACTGGAAACTTTTTCCACTCATTGTTATGTCATGGAGTAGTGTAGCTATTATTGAAAATGAAGCTATGATTTTCTGTAGTTACTATGGTACCAACAAAACTCCTAACTTTTGATACATTTATAGGAGTCAACAACATCATGATGGCCTCCATTATTATGGGGTCTATCTTGAGCTCCTCATCACCAATCACATACCCCAAATACACCAAAGACCACTTGACAAACTCATTCTTAAAAATAAAAACCAATACTACATAGAAAAAAGTCTAAGCTCATTTTAGGAATTGTAGATAGTGATGCATCATTGTGCTTATAAGTTTTTGACACACTATTGGAGTTTATTTAGAATTATATAAACCTATTCTTTGAGTCATGGATTAATTATGACATCATTCAAAGGGATGGATTAATTACCACATTGGTGTGCCATATATAAGGGTGCACTTGTGTGCTTTATAATGGTTTTATATGACATAAATTTATTTATTAAAAAACCTCCATTAAATCCTCTTACCACCTGCCTCTGCTAGTAACCTCAACTATAAATCCATAAGGCAGAATCTTCTTGGGTAGATTTTGTAATGACCTTCACTAGAAAGTGTTTTCCTTATAATGAGGGTAGCATGAAATATGGTAGGTTGGGTTTGAAGGAAAAATTATAAGTAAGTTCAAGTGGTATTATAGAGAGAAGGTAGGAGAAAAATTTCCTCACCTCGTTTAGTAAATATTTTAGAAACTAAGTCTTCATTAAATGGGGAGGTACAAAATGGTTCATTATGTAATTTGTCTTTTATTCTGGTGGAAAAAATGGAACCATTATCTTGTAGACAATATTTTAGGGTAGTTCTCACTTTGATGATTTGTGGCGCAACAACTTTTGGATATTTTTTAAGACATTAAATGGCCATTTTTGAGTCAAAACTTTGACAACACAATTCCCAACCTCTCATTGTTGTTTTACACATCAATATATTTCCAACAATAGAAATATTATTTTGATTGGAGTTTGTATGTGAAGGTCATGAATCTTGCAAGTTAACTTATCATTTTGACCATCATGATACTAGGTGGATGCTACATCAACTCTCATTACTCACATATGTGGAGCTAGTCACATGTTGATTTTAAGAATATTTTGGAGGGCCCAAAACCCTAACTCTAAGTGAAAGGATATGCATGAAAAAACCCTAACCCTAGAATGTTATGAGACCATGTTAAGTAATCGATCACTATGATAGGAAGAGGTTGGACCATTTTTATTGTATTATTATTGTTTCATAGTAGATATGCTGTGAATGGGGCTCTTAGGCTTCTTGTCTAACTTACAAGACCTCTCCCACTTCCAAAGCTTTAAATTTTCCCAAATCTTAATGATTAACTAATGCCGAATTAAGAAATGCTTGAAAATACAGGTGTATGCTTGTATTTTTTTTTTACTGTTGAATGGTTATGTTCATTTTCTTATGTTGATATGAAATACAAATAATAGTAAATAAAGTAGCAATTCAACAAACCCATAAGACAAAAATATAATATGGAGTTCCCCCTGATATCTTGGGCTACATCTCCTTGAGATCTAATCAACTCAATTAGACTCTCTGGAATTATGGCTTCAATTATTTTACAAGTGCTACACTTAACTCCATTGGTTTACAGCTAAACCAATGGGCTTAGAATGCC
>APFE030959751.1:45059-61997 GCA_000404065.3 Pinus taeda
TTTTTTAAACCTATCATAATTGTGCACACAAAAAAAATTGATTAATTAAAGAGTATCAATGTTGAATCATCACCATTATTGTTCTATATGGTACCCCACACATTTAAAATGAAAATGATTTTAATAATGAATTAAGAAATCCAAATTTTGTTGTCATCATGCTAGTCAATTTGGTTTGCATGTGATGTGAAAATGTGAATGGGTTGAGCTTTTCTTTTTTGTGCTCACGAGACATGCCTCACTTTTTCACACATGCTCACTTATGGCTTTGTAGAAAAGGTCTAGTAGAATTCGAAGGAGGTTAAATGTGCACACAAATGCATGATTATTTATATCAATCGCGCAACTTGCTCAAAAATGGTGTTTGGCAAATGGGAGCCTATAAATTGTAATCTCAATTATTTCTCTCGCAATTTTTCTTAAGAACTTAAATTATTAAAAAAACAATTCACTGCAACATCTCTGCAAAAAAAAACAATAGCAAAACGTGGATTTGATTTTTCTTAACAATTATTATACTTGTCCATGGCATAGTATATAGCCATTGATATCATTCATAGTAGCATTACCTTCAATTAAGAAAATGAGCTTAATACAAAGTTTTTTGGGTTGATTTCTTATTAATTATTTTCTCTGCTTATCAAATTTTGATAGCTATTTTAACTTTCTTCTCATATACTTTGCGGTCTTATTGCAAGTAATATTGAATTAGACATCGTTTTTTGCTATAAACATAGGATATATATTAAAATTGGAGGAGAAACAAGCATGACTAATGCTAGCCTAGGCTAGCACTAATTTTTAACATTTTATGTGAAATGTGAAATACTTGGAGCATACCAATGCTATACTTGGAGCATACCGCTACTAAGAAGCTTATTTCTGCCATCTGCACCCAATGACATATTGATACCATTTGCCCTATGTGGTTGTCGAAATGTGCTTATTGGCTGACATGAGTGTTGTTAATTGCAAAGGCGAGGGTAGAAGAGATCTCTACCAATTTTGATGAAGATGAGGGAGATTGTAGAGGCTTATCTTTGTGTCACAATAAATAATGCCTTGGTTATTGTTCCTACATATTTCATTGACTCCCAGAGGTAGACTATGAAATATGTTGGCATCATAGCTAGGTTGAGTGTGATGTAATGGCATTGGGTCTTAAGATGGTGCTGGTAAATATGGTGGTGTTTCTTATTCCTCTATATACAATGCTACAAAGCTACCAGTGTTGTTAGTGGTGTTGGGTTTCCTACAATGATTGAATTGTGTATGGATACCAGTCCAAATAAGGAGTAGGTTGTCATATCTTCTTTTCATTTATTCACGATCACTTACAACACTCCGAATAGTTTTTATTCTCAATAGGTTTTGGTTCTCAATAGCCAATAGGTTTTCTTCCCAATAGGACACTTCATTACATCCGATCTCCAAGCTACCTACCCAGGTGAGGGAAAGGCTATCCAGTTACTAAATTATATTTTCCATTTCCTTATATACATTTTGGAAATATTTGCCATATGTCCCTTCTTGAAATTCATCTGGCTAGGGAATAGGATTCCAACACATTGATTTGGGGTGTGATGTGAGTAGCATAGGAGACATATGCTAAACTAGGATTATCGTGGTAATGGGGGCACTATGTACTAGTAAAGGACATAGTGCGAGTTCCCCATCAGAATTTATCTATTGGCCCTCCATCTAGCTAACAACCACCCTAATAAGAGTATCGTTCAACGAATGTTCATGTTTCAATCCCAAACTAAAAACTTGAATTTGACCAATATAGAGAATTGATTGAAAATGGATTGAACTAACATCAATCCATGAGATAACATTCATTTTCTTAAAATAATTTTGGTTAATGCCTCTTTCTTCCATTTTTTTAAAATGGTTTTGGTTAATGCCTCTTTCTTATGCCTTGCAGGTGTCTTCACATGTGATATCTTCATGTTGTTGGTTGTTGTATCATTATTTGATAATATTTATTTCAAGAGGGAATTTATTTATGGATATTGTGCAAGGGATATCATTCTTGATACTGTGCAATAGATTTCATAAGATAAAGCGATTACAAGGCAATCACATATCCCACATCACATCATATTAACTTATATTTCTAAATGATGTCATCAATTTAAATATTTAAATGTTATGTAAGATAAACTGAAAACTTCAAGCTATTTATAATACAAGAAAACTTCAAGTAGTCCCTCAAGATCACATTTTGTATGAGAAGAATAGCCCTCAAGGTCAATTTTTTTATGAGAGGAATATTTGTTTTCACATATTCAAGTTCAAAAATAGTAAAAATCATTTTGGAAGAGGTGAATCAAATGCAAGAAATTTGCGAAGTGGCCAACTAATCCATCATATTAGGTAGGTATTCCATCTGTCATGCAGTCTTGTTTATTAAGCTTCCTTTGGTACAAAATATTTTTAAATGGAAAAATACTTGAAACAATTCTAAAAAATTTACTAAAGTTTTGTTCCCCTAACCAAGGAGATGAAATATATGGATACATACCCATATCCATGCTCAGAGTGCATCCAAAATTAATTTTAATATTAATAATAATTTAAAAAATGGTGGTCCAGGTGTATTCAAATATTTTGACATCACCTTCTACCCACCTCCCCATATCCCTTTGCATTGATAGAATTTGAAACTCTCTCCTAATGAGACCCTCAAATCTCATGATGAAGTGCATATCTCTAATCTCACGATGAATTGATATTGTAAATACTATGATAATTATTTTGGTAATAGAGCTTAGTTCCATAAATCTCATGCATATATGTTATTGAACATAAGAGCATTCCATATCCATTGGTCAATAGGCACTTTATTATAATATTTGTTATTTTTTCACAAGGTTGTTACAGGTCAATTTGGGCACATCAACCCTAGCTTCTAGATCTGTATTATTAGGGTCCATCAATCCCTAATTCAGTTGCCTTCATTCCCCAATGAAGTTAACCTACATCAAGCTTGCCTCCCAAAGGTTTACATGTCACCATTCATCCAAAAATTGTCCCTAAAGAGATCAGCGCAGGGAGCCTTTTGTCAGGCTGCAATGCATAGCAGCCAACTACACTGACTGGGTGTAATGCATTGCACTTAGGCTTTGTTTCACCTACAATGAGCGAGATTCATCAAATTTTTAAAAATGAATCCATTGGATTCCTCATCCAATGGATGCTTCTGGAAGTTTTCAGATGGATTGAATTTTATTTTGGATGAGGAAGGAGACGAATGAACCTTAATCCATTATCCCTTCCTCAATGGAACCACTTCCCAATTTTGGCAAAGCATTCATGAGGGCCATTAATGGCTTAGCCTCCTCCATTCAACTATAAATTGACCAAGCATTCAAAGGCTTGGGGAGTTGGAATTTGTTAAGATAAGGAAATGTTGTTTCAATGATATTAGCAAGAGTATTGTAATGATGTTGAATTGTTGCTTCATGAGGAGAGAAGGGTTTGAAGATAGAAGGAGGACACTAGATCGAGCATGCATCTACATGGGTTGTAATCTTTCTTTATATTAATAAAGAATTCTAATATTTTTCCATTCATGTGTTTATATGATGTATATTGTATTCTTGATTCTATGATATGTTTAGTTAACAGATCATCATTATTGTATGCTTTGATGGGTTTCTATCTCGGCTTGTGTGCAAGTACTTTCCAAGTAAATTAAGTACAAAAAGGAGTGGCGAAATTGGTTAAAGGAGAGAGGGATTGAGTGAAAGTTACAGGTTAGTACCTTTGTTATTCTTTCTCTTATCTGTTAACTCTAGGAAAAGGAACGAATTACTTTATCTGTTGTTTCTATACTAGCTACTAGGTCTAGAGGGTTAAGCATTTGAAGAAATAGTAAATTTGCCCAAAACAAATTGGCGATAATACTGGGGAACAATCCTATCCTTATAGTAGCTTATCACCTCCTTAGACACCTTGGACATACTTTACTTGTTGTAATTTAGCCTTTTTCATTGAATTTTGGTCAAAATTTGAGGTTAGATGACTCTTGAGTGGCCTCATAGGAATCAGTGCAGGCTAGCCTTAGAGACAGTGCAATGCATCACACTTAGGCCTTCTTTGACCTACGCTGATTAACAAAGGAATATTTTAATCAGCATAGTTTTTCCCTCTTTGGCCTGTGATGATCAATGCAAAGTGGCCCTCTTTGACCTGCACTGATCAATTTTCAATTCATTGGAATCAGCGCAGTTTTTAGTGAGAGACAATGCTATGTAGTGCAGTTAACCCCTCTTTGACCTTGTGTTGATTAACCTTAAACAATTATTTCATTAAATTTGGAGATTTTTTATTACAAGGACACCACTATAACTGAGTTGTTTGATTATTTTAAAATTCTAGGTTCACTATTTAATTCCAAATTTAATGAAATTTGTGCTCTTAGGTTAAATTCCCAACTTTGGATAGATTTTTTGCAAAAATTCTTCTAATTGCTTGCTTGCCGAATATCAATGATATCTTATCTCTGAAAACAATCTTTTCATCTCTTTAGCTAGCCAGCCTTACTTTGATTGGATTGATTAATGTTTCTTTAATGTTTTCTTTGTCATTATCAGTCTATAGCCAAAGTTAGAATATAGTTGATTGATGTTTTTTCCATAGAAAAGTGTCGTAAAATCATCATTTTCTTCAAAAAAATTAAGTGTCGTAAAGTCTTCCTTCATAAATAATCGATTGATTTATTTGTGCAATTGATTTGTATTTTCATTTAAAGTGTGGAAAATCTTCATTTCTTTAAAATCGAAAGTGCCATACAGTCTTCCTTTCCCTTTAAAAGAAATTGTTGCAAATCGTGATTTTTTATGAAAACAGTTCTAAATCGTTTGTGCATTAGTTTTTCTTATTACATCATTCACATTAAGAGAAACTAAAAATAAAAACATGCATTGTGCATATTGAAGTTTGTGAATGCTTGAAAGGAATGGTTTAGGGAATTGCATCTAGTTTTTTCTCTTTGTTGCTTGTTCAAAAAGTACTTGTATGCTCTATCCCTCATAGCTAGGATTTTCATTGCTAAAATTAAATGGAAAGAGTGCTTCTCATTCTAGTTGCATTTTTAGGAATTTCGAAAAACATCACGTGGTGAACCTTCAAAGGCAAATTTTAAGCAAGATCAACCTAAAATTTACATCAATTAACCTAATAACACATTGGAACTTAACGAAAACATCTAGAGGTCTAGGCTAGAGACATGTCCCGACATCTTTTAACCTAGTGTCTATCGTTTTCACTAAAGGTCAGGTGATTCCTCCTCTCTGATTCGATAAGTGCTAGTATGGACTTGTGCTACTTGTACCGTTGAGTATATGGTGGGAGACCCCAATAGGTTGAAATCCTTTATCCCTAGGAAGTTGAGGCTTCTGCCTTGCTGATCGCAATGCACCGAGCACAACATTAGGGAAGATTGACTGCCGTACGTAAAGTCCTTGGTCATTTCTCTTTCATTTATCGTCAAGGTGTATATTGTAGTTTTGCGATTAGTTTGGTAAACCCTCTTGTTTAGAGTCTGCGGAGCAGTCACTTTCGTTCCTTTTCGACTCTTTAGAAGAAAAGGATCATCAGGGCACTTGTCTTTTTGGGCTCATTAAACATCGAAGGCAACTAGAGTCATCTTTTTCTTTTTTCTCGATTCTTTAAAAATGAAAAAGAGAAGTTATGTTCTAGTGTCATAAAAATTAATTGACCACGGATAACATCCTCCATGCTCGTCCTTAGTTGATCTTAGGTTGAAACATATGGCGACAAATCCGGATTCCACCAATAAAGGAATTCCTTTTGATGGGAATCCTAGTCCCTTTCCTCCTTTCGGAAATATTGGTGCTCCTTATATGGCTACATTGTCCCTTCCAGGAATTACCATTGGCTTACCAGTATGGTTGTTTTCAACCTCCTTGGTTCAAAATGTCGCGATTTCTCCACAATCGAGTACTCCTCCAACTGGACAAAATCAACCTCCAGCTGATCCTAAAGTTGACCCTTTTCCTTCTTCCTCAGTTGTTTCTTCCTCCACTTTTTCCTCTTCGCCTGGTGAAAGTATTGGTACTAGTAAACAGGTGGCTAAGAAGAAGAAGAAAGGGAAGAAGAAGAAGAAGAAGCAAGTTAAGCAAAGGGGAAACCAAGCAACCATTATTTTGAGTGCAACATCTGATGAGAAACCGTCTATCGAGCCTCACAAAGTTCGATATCCATGCAAAATTTGTGCGGGAGACCATCTTCTTTGAAATTGTCTTGATATTCCTTAGATCTTAGAAGAATGGTCTTCCCATTCACATAATCCTATGTCATCAAATTCTGGAGATCATGTTGGTGACATACCATCAACTAGTGGTAGTAAAGATCATGGAAAGAAGGGAAAAGTTAAGTTTCCCTATAGGTTATGTGAAGGGAATCACCCCATTCACGTTTGTCCCTATCTGGATGAAGTCAAAAAAGTGTTGGATAACCATCCTGCTTCACTGCAGTAACTTCCATCAGGTTACAGGAAACTTTCACTTAAACCATCATTACTTGATGAATTGACTAACCAAAATCAACTGTCGGTCAAAACCACTCTCTCTGAAAGTGAATCTTATGAGTCTATACCCGACCCAAATCAACAGGTCAAGGTAACAGTTGACCCAATTTCACCTTCAGCAAATTGTACCTTTCCCGAAGAGAGTGAACATGATACCACTCAAGTTCTTTTTGTTTCTTCATATGCTAATGAGCATGGGGTAATCCGCCTGTTCCATCAAGATAGGAGGAAAATCCCCCCGTTCTCGTAACTCAAGGGGTTAATCCTCCTGTTTCTATTGTACCCCCTCCAAGTAGTCTAGTCACTTCCTTTGATTGGAATTGACTAGCAGGATTCCACCTTCTTTCTTATGTGCCTTTCAAGATCATATTACAAGTTTGTTATATGATTGTATCTGGCACTATTATAGATGAAGGTGCATTTATGAGTCTATTTTCCCCAAATTCTTGGCAAGCACTTGGTTCACCGCCGCTTGTACCAATTACCTAGAATCAGTTGGGTTTTAACAAAGGAACCAATCTACCATTAGGGATCCTCCCTTGATTACCCATTACTTTGGGAGGAAAAAACATTTATCTGAACATGATGGTAGTTCCAGGACCTTTAGATTACAATTTACTTCTTGGGAACGACTATGTTTATGACATGGGAGCTATTGTTTCAACACTCTTTCGAGTGATTTATTTCCTGCATGAAGGAAGAATTGTCACCATTGACCAGCTTTCATTTCCCAGTCCAAATATGGCTTCGAGCCAACCATCTTCCCTAAATGGTCCATCTATACCAATGGTATCATCTCCACCAAAGGTCAATTATGTGGCAACCTGTTCCATACCTACATCAACTAATGATCAATTTAGTGATGTTGTACAACATGTACTAGGGGCATTGGAACCAGATCTTTCCTTCATGACCACTTATGAGTTGTGACCCACAGGCCCATGAGGATAGTTCCTAGTCTTATGTCAACTATTGGGCACCAAATTTGGCTATCTTTCTGTCCATCTTTATCATAATTTTTAACCCATTTTGTACTTATTTACTCATGCTTCCATGCTAAACTTATAAGGTAAATACCCCTGACTTGTCCAATTGGAATATTTTAATTAATAAAGTAAATTCACGGAGTCTTATCTATTTGCAGTACTGAATTGAATGTTTGATCACAGCTTGGAGAACAAGAACCCTTGCTTCAGCATTTCACAACAGATCTAGTAACGACCAGCCCTAAGGAGGCCACACAGCTAGAGTCACGATTCCTTGGAACTATTCTTGGGCTTTTCTGCTATCTCAGTTATCTGGTGTTTGTGTCATTCCAACTGATGTATATTTCTGCATATGCAGTTACCTTGTTTTAGAGAGACATGTTATTGTCCCGTGTTGTGTATAAAAGAGAGATTGTTCCTATAAATGGGGGTTCTCCCATCGATATTGTAATCACCTATTACATATTAATAAAGTATCACCTATTTTTTTGTTCCAATATTCTCCATGACTAACATAGCCCTGATTAGAGAGTTGGGCCCTCTCTTCTGATCAGGTGTTGTGTCTTTGTGTGTGTGTTATTTCTTAGTTTATGCTTTTTGTTACAGTTCTTTACTGTTTATGATTATTTCTAGAATTCTGTAGTTAATTTAATCTTACAACAATGCTTTGAATCTTAACTGTGAACCGTTGGTCGAACGGATTGTGCTTTTCCCTTGCATATACCTTGCACGTTGCCTTGAAAGGTTACGCACCCAGATTGATAAATTAATGATGGAATAGGGTGAATAAATCGTTCATACCTAGACACCAACATTTTGGCGTCGTTTTCGGGGAGGCTAACAAGGTGCAAATAACGATCTAGACCAACCAGAGGGTCAATCTCTCATCTTGGGGAGAGAATGAGTTTTCTCACTTGGCTTCAAGTCCTGAGTGTAGGTGCTCTTTCTGCTTGTTTATTTTTTCCTTTCTATTGATTTTGGGCCATTCTCTTGCCCTGGGGAGGGATGAGTCTTTTGACGCCCTGCTCCAGGCCTTGAGTTAGATTTATTTCTTTTAACCCTTGTGTGTTTTATTCTTGGGAAAAACCATAACTTTTATCCTAGGGAAGGAGGAGTCTTTTGATGCCCTGCTTCAAATCTAGAAGTATTAGGCCTTCCTGTGGTTTGTGTTTGTTTCTGGTTCTTGTCTCAGGGAGGGAGGAGTTCTTTGATGCCCTGCTTTGGGCCTAAAACCCTAGATTTTTGTTTCTTTTTTTTTAGCTGCTTTTCGTTTTGCGAGTTATTTCATCTTGGGGAAGGAATAGTCCTTTGACACCTTACTCCAAGATTGAAGCATTGTAGGTTCATACCAAGACCTTCCATCATACCAACTTTTGTATGAACAAAGAACCAAATAAGAAGGGCAGAGGGAGAGCCCCAAAGAGGGGAGGACCAGATCTAGGAAGAAAAACCTATATCTGGTAGATCATAGCAAAGGTTGAATCAGAAGCATCTTCTCGTGCAGCTGTGAGACTAGGGACAAGGAGAGTGAAGTCTAAAGGATAGCCAGTAGAACAACTAGTGTTGTCTACAACATTCTGTAGTGATTCAACACAATAGGTTCCTCTAGCAGTGGAAGAAATATCTAGTAGTAGACTTGACCAGGAGAATCTTGCGCTAGTGATCGCAGAGGAGGAAATCACAAGAAAAACATCAACAGGGTCAGACTGCTCCAGTAAGAGAAAGAAGGTTGTAGCCATGGGATCAAGCCATCAGGACACAGGAGAAGGAAACGAGGAGATACTTGCATCACCAGGGGACTGAGGAACTTCTGCTAAAGCAACTCAAGTCCCAGTAGTAAGGAATCCTCAGCCATCCTCCGCAGAGCCTATTAAAATCCCCAGTGACTATTGGAAGATATTTATGGCTCCCACAACCTCCACCATCGATTTTCTGATTGGGGATCTGGGAGCTGGAACACCTACAAAGCCTACTCCATTGGTAGCCTTACCAAAATTTCATGGGCTTGTTTCAAAAGACACTGACGCATTTCTATTTGAGTTCGACATAGTGTGCTGGGGGTACAACTACACAACAGAAGCCCAGAAGTTAAAGATTTCCCCTTCTACATTAAAAGGAATGGCTCTCCAATGGTTCATGGGCCTTGGAGGAAAATCAATTTCGTCCTTCGATCCTTTCGAGAGGACTCGATGGAACTATTGAACATTGTGGGAAAGGGAGACATCTCCAAGGATACATTCAAAGATATTTACAATTTATGTATTTAGTGCTCTAGGGGGCTTGCAAGAAATATGCTAGGGATCTACTCAGCAAAGGGTCTAGGGAGGGTGTTACAAAAGCAGAAATCGGAAACCTGCTAGACAACTTAAGGATAGATATCCTCAGTACCCTTTCAGCACAGATGGACACTCTATAAGTAAAATAGAAGCAGTTGGAACTGGACAGGACCATGGCAATATTTTGCTCGAAGTGTAGAAAGAAGGGAATGTCCACTAAACTCCATAGAGGAATGTGTGATCTGTGAGCTCAACCATACGACAAGCTCATGCCCCTCCTTTCCAGGCTTGAAAGTAGTATTTCAAGGAACGGGGGAGGATACGGAGCAACTGTACCTCATGGGATCTAGGAAGCCATGGCAACTTTGCCCACTGATGGGAAATCAAGGTATGTACCCAGATCCATCTTAGTATTTCAATAATTGTAACATGAATCCTCAGAACATGCCTTATCCCCCCATGCGGCCACAATACTAGTTCCCACCTTGGCAGCAGTGGAACCCTCAAGCCAATATGAGCTCTTCATGGCATCCAACTTGGCGAGGACCCTCTTTTGGATAGTTTCCTCAGTAGATGCCACAACAGCAGCTCCAACTACCCTCTAAGGTGTCTCCTTGTAATCAGCTTGCCCATCGTCAGCTTCTAATGCAACCTAACCCTAACCCTAACAATAAGGGAGCTCATCAAGCTGATGTTCTTAACCTGCTTTCATATGGTATCTCCACTGCAAAGTTGTATGAAATGAATCTGTGATCACGACGGACAGTTAATGCCTAGCCTCCTCTAGTTATCATTGAACAACTTGATAGTGAAGGTAAGGAGGCGAAACTAATTAGTAAAGAGCCAAATCAAATAGATGGAAACCAGGTGCCTCTCGTTAAACAATATCAATCTGAACTGCCTTACACAGAGAGACTAATTATGAGTAAACCAAGCCCTCAAGCTGAATTTCATTTATTAGGAGAATTTCAGAATTCGTTTGTTAAAATTCCCTTGTTGCAAACTATGAAGGACGTGCCAATATATGAAAATACACTTAGGGAATATTGTTCAAAGAAACTTGCAAAGAAAACTAAAGACCTCCTCACTATACATGTTATGGGAAAATTATCAGACTTCATGATGGGAAAATCAATCATGTTGAAATATGGATATTCAGGAACCCAATTTTGACAGTGCAGATTAATGGGGTAGAGATTCCAAATGTGTTGGTAGACTTGGGTGCTACCATCAATGTCATCACCATGGAAACTATGCATGCATTAGGGCTTCGCAATTTGAAGCACACACCTACAATATTGGAATTGGCAGGCCGATCTACAGTAAAACCAGTAGGGAAGCTGGAAGATGTAACAATTTCAGTGGACTCATGGCACTATCCCATATATTTCTTGGTATTAAATATGTAATCTTCAATGGGAAATCATCCTTTAATTTTGGGTAGGCCATGGTTGGCTACTGTAGACGCTTACATTGGGTGTCGTTCAGGAAATATGGTTATTTCTAATGGGCATAACACTAAGAATTTAGTGCTATATCCACCTGCAAAACCAAGTTCACCCATAAAACTAGCAGGTGGCAAGAAAGTTGTATCTAAGGTAGAGGCTGAAATAGAAAATGAAGAAGTAAGACTAGTCCTCACTATTGGACAGGCCCTTTAGTTGAAAATGGAATCAGAAGATGATGTAATCACTTCCTGAATGGATGATCCTTGCTCTATTTCAGAGCCAAACCAACAAATCCTAGAACCTATCCTAAGCTGTGAGACTCAGGAAACTATGGAAACAATAGAAGGATTAGAGGAGCCACCTATTGATGCACCTCATGAAAGCGTTCAAGTAGAGTTAGAACCAGGAAAAACACTAAATATTAATCTGAATCTGTTAGAATCCTAGAAGAAGCAACTTGTAGATGTCCTTTGGAACCATAAAGAAGCCTTCACCTTGGATTATTCATATATGAAGGGGATTGCTGCCAGCTTATGTACCCATCACATATATATGAAGGAATATTGTCATCATGTAAGACAACCTCAGAGAAGAATGAACCCTGCATTGAAAAATGTTGTGAAAGAGGAGCTTTAGAAACTACTGGACGTGGGTTTCATATACCCTATCTCAAATAGCCAATGGGTCTCACCATTAGTAATGGTTCCCAAGAAAAATGCTAAATGGCAGATCTGTGTAGATTATCGAGAGCTAAATAAGGCAATGTAGAAGGATTATTTTCCTTTGCCATTTATTGATAAGGTTTTGGACACATTGGCTGGTAAGAAGTTTTTCTCTTTTCTAGACGATTTTAGTGGATATAACTAGATCCAGATAGCTCCTGAGGATCAAGATAAGACCACTTTCACATTCCCCTGGGGAACATTTGCATACCAGGTCCTTCCTTTCGGCCTGTGTAATGCTCCTACAATGTTCTAAAGGGAAACTCTGGGGATCTTCTCTAACTTAATAGATGACAGCGTTGAAATTTATATGGATAACTTTACTCCATATGGGGACTCATTTTTAGAAGGGCTGAAAAATTTAGAAAAAAATCTTGAAAGATGTATACAAGCGCATGTCTCTCTGAGTATAGTGAAATGCCATATGATGATGGAAGAAGGAAATGTTCTGGGGCATTTGCTCTCAGTTGAAGGAATCAGAATGGACCCAGTGAAAATAAAGGTAATTCTGCACCTTCCAACACCCAAAATGCCCACACAGGTATGCAATTTTATTGGTTGTGCAGGTTATTACAGGAATTTCATAGAAAATTTTTCAAAAGTAGCACACCCACTATTTCAATTGCTGACAAAATATTCAGAATTTGTGTGGTCAGGTGATTGTGATGCAGCCTTTTCAAAAATTAAAGAATTGGTTTACAGTGCTCCAATCCTTAGAGGACGAAACTGGGAATTACCTTACCACATTCATACGGATGCCTCCCAAATAAAAATTGGTGCAGTATTGGGATAGCAAGAGGATAAAGTATCCTATGTAGTCTACTATGTTAGTAAGAGTTTGGCTCCTACCAAATTAAAATACATAGTAACTGAGAAAGAATTCCTTGTTGTCATTTACACCATCAACAAATTCTAGCACTACATTACTGGGTATCCTACTTTTGTGCACATTGATCATGCAGCTATTGGTTATTTAATGAACAAACCTATTACCCCTGGTCGCATTACAAGATGGTTGTTGCTACTACAGGAATTTGATATTACTATAGTAGATAAACTAGGGAAGGACAATACGGTTGAAAATTTCTTATCTAGGATAGAACATGATGGTAAGAACACACCAATTGAGGGCAATTTTCTAGATGAGCATCTTTTTGCAGTTTCTGCTAACACTCTATGGTATGCAAATATTGCTAACTATCTTGCTACAGAAAAGGTGCCTCATCATCTGTCATATAAGGAGCAAAGGAAGATCATTCACCAAAGTACCCGATGTTCATGGATGGTAGAATATCTCTTGCATACAGGAGTTGACCAATAGATTCAACGTTGTGTGGCAGAGGATGATATTATGAGATATTAAAGGCTGCACATGATGGACCATATGGAGGACATTTTGCAGATAATGAACGGGTCACAAAGTGCTGCAAATGGGATATTACTGGCTCTCCATCATTCATGATGCTTGGGATTATGTTCGAAGGTGTGATAGTTGTCAGTAGATGGGACAACCTGGGAAAGTAGATGAAATGCCTCTTCAACCCCAGATAGTCCTTGAACCATTTGAGAAATGGGCCATTGACTTTGTTGGACCCTTTAACCCACCTTCTTATCGGAAAGCTTAGATCCTAGTCTGCACCAATTATGTAACTAAATGGGTGGAAGCCAGAGCGGTCATGAGAGTTACAGAGCAAGTAGTGGCAGACTTTCTTTTTGAAGAAATTTTTGCATGGTACGGTACTCCAAGGGAAATTGTATTAGATGGAGGATCACAGTTCACATCTCATATGATAGGAAAGTTGATGCTGAAATATAGGGTCAAACATAGAGTGACAACTCCCTATCACCCACAGGTGAATGGGCAAGTAGAGACCACAAACAAGGTATTGGAAAATATCTTGACAAAGATAGTAGCAAGCCATCGTCGGGACTGGGCATAGAAACTTCCAGAAGCTTTATGGGCGTACAGAACAATATGGTGGAACACAACTCGGTTTTCTCCATTCGAATTAGTTTATGGGAAATCCCCCTTGTTTCCGCTAGAATTCGAAATCAGTATACTCAGAACAACTCTACAAGTAGGCCTAGATCTATCAGAGGCACAGAAACACTGAATGGAACAGCTGAATGAGTTAGACGAGATTCGATCAGTAGTTGTCCAAAAGAACTGCTATTCAACAATAGAGAATGAAATGGCATGATAGATTTATCAAAACAAAGATGTTTCATGTGGGAGATTGGGAATTATTGTATGACTCCCAATTTAAGGATTTCAAAGGAAAGCTTCACACTCGCTGGATGGGACCATACCAAGTAGACGCAGTGTTCGACAATGGAACGGTCAGACTGATTACAATAGATGAGAATCAGACTTCGTTCTTAGTAAATGGGCACTGTCTAAAATTATACCACCGTCCAAACTCTAAAGATGCCTTTGTCAAACACCTTTCTAACTCACCTGATCTAATTGTTATTGGAATAGAGGACACTCTTACTTTGCTCTTAAAAAAAAATGATATAAAAAAAAAGAAAAAAGAAAAAAAAAATGTGGTTATTGCTTATTTGTTTATTTTTTGCAGGAATAACAAAGAAATATGGCTAGGAGAAAGGTAACATTCAGTGTTGTTACTCCACCAATGTTGTTATTAAGATGTTGTTGTTATTTCATTGGTGGTGTCACTAAGTGTTGTTACTCCACTAAGTGTAGTTACTCCGTAACTACTATTACTTTGTAACTATTGTTACTCCTTAGCTGTTGTTACTATGCAACTGCCATTACACTACTGATGTTGTTACTCCGCAACTTTTGTTACTCCACCGGTGCCATTACTCCACAATTGATGTTACTCTGCCGATGTCGTTACTCCACAACTACTATTATTCTACCAGTTCCATTACTTTGATGTTGTCGTTACTCCATAACTGTTGTTACTTCGTCGTTGTCATTACTCCACTGTTGTCATTACTCTGTAACTATCATTACTTTATAACTGTCATTACTCATTGTTGTTGTTACTCACTATTGCTGTTACTCACTATGTTGTTACTCCGTCAAATATTTTTGCTCCTACTCCACCATAAGGTAGGTCCGCAGGTACATCTCCATTGATTTTATGGATTTAGTTAAATATTCCAAAAAGGCCATTAAAACATGACGAGGATGGTCGTCATTAATTTGGGTGGGGGGGAGGGGAACCGTCATAATAAATGATGACATAACTTGAAAAAGTATTCATGACACACAATTCTCACCTAATAGAATCTAATGATTTCAGTACTATGTAATCATACCTTTATGTGTTGGAATGCATATTCATACGCGCAGAGTCATATCAGTCACCCTTCCAACGCACTGCATTAAATTCCTGAAATATCTAACAGTACCACCAAAATATGTCATCATTTTTTAGCGTACCAGTACTGTTTCATCCATTGTCCCCAAAAGTGGCCATGACGTTATTTCAATTGCCAATAGTTTGGATCCCTATCACTCTCCCCTACCAGCCAACTGCAGTCGTTGCACTGATTCCACCTCTGCGACAATGGGTGGCTGATTTGTGCGACATGAACTTGAGGATACAATGAGAGCACAGAGTAATCAAGAGCTATGGTATGTGTTTGAGAACGTAGGCGGGGATGTTTATTTCGACAGGCTGAGAGGGTCGAATGAAGAAATAACAGTGGAATTTGCATTGAACTTGGGAGAAGGAGGCTCTCGGGTCCACGTAATCGAGATCCTTATAATAGAGGAAACCATCATGGAAGTTAGTGGGCTCCCTCAAGTCGGGTAACAAAGGTTTTTGAGGAGGACTGCTCTTCCAAAATTCCCTGAGGCCTTTCTACAAGTAGGAGAAAGTATCATACAAAAGAGTCGGGGATATGATGGAACTTCTCTACCACATCCATGGGGAGCAGTCGTAGAGTTCATCATAAAATATATGACTTGTGAAGGAAGATACTCCACCATCTTCAAATACCATCTCCACATACTAGCTCACCTGCGATTTCCACAAGCATAGGCTTTTCAATGAATGTGCCCTATTTTCTATTAAGGAGCCTTCACTTAATGGCGCATTTAGCTCAAGGGCCATGATAGGTATTGGTAGTCATCAGTCACCATGGATTGGTTCAGCTGTTAGTAATGAATGCCATCAAACAGATCCCGATTTCGTGGGAACTATTTCAGGATTCCACAGAGGAAGAAATAGTAGCCATTGTGGCTGCCAGGGCAGATGAACCTAAAGCCATGGAGGAAGATGTAGAAGATGACAAGTATGTTAACCAGGAGGATCCAGAAGAGATGGAGATGGAAACTAAAGAACTTGAAGAAGAGACGGCACCCCAAGAGCAAGCTGAAACTGTGGAGTCATGTTGGGTGTGGAGCCTGATTATCTTCTATATTCAAAAGTACCACCACATTGGACTTGAGTTCAAAATGGGGGCGGAAACGCCGCCCGTAAAATATTCGTTGCAGGGGGGGTCCAGGGGGGGGCGACTGCGACCTTTGGGAGCCCCCCCCTGGCGGGGGGTTTTGGGGGCAGCGCCCCCCAAGCTAAAAACAACTGTAAAATTTCCTTGTAAAAGTATAATAATTTCTAGTCAATCTGGACTGTTCATTAGGGGGATGATCTGACGATAGAACTTATGTTTAGTTTAGGGTTTTTTGCCCTAGAAGGAAACCCCTCTCTTTGTACAAGGGCATTGTATTTGAGGCTGTGAGATAGATGTGTATTCGGTGTGAGCGAGAAATAAAGAGGCGAGACTGTGAGAGAAGATAGAGGATATTGCAGCGGATTTGTTGTAGGTTGTGTCTCTTCATTTTGCTGGATAATAGAAAGGAAGGACTGGCTGTTCGAGGTGGACGTAGCTCAAACTGGGGGAACCACGTATATCTGTGTCTCTCTTGTTTTGTGCGTTTTCTGTGTTTATATTTCTGCAATATTTTAT
>APFE030959752.1:0-30690 GCA_000404065.3 Pinus taeda
TGTCATGCAGAAAGAGTTAATCTTGTGGACAAAACCAACCTCCCTAGAAGCCTAAGACTTTCTAGTGGCAAACAAGACAATTAAGAGCAATCCTTCTCTAAACATGCATTTACCATACAAGAAATCAAGTGTTTAGATCCTACCTGTAGTCCAACGCTGTTGTAGTAGTCCAGCCTCATCGATCTGGATGAGCTCCTCCTTCACTTCGAAACTTGCATTCACTAACAATCAAACGATTAAATAGCACCTGAATATCTCATAAAATAAAACATATTCAACATACAGACCAAGGAGTATATGAAACAAATCATTAATAACAAATTGTTGAGAAGAATGGACTTATTTGTATTAATAGGAAACAAAAGAAACCATTACAACCTGAGCCTTGGTGTTGTGCAAGTTCCTCCCAGGGTCCAGCAAGAGTTTCCCTTTACTTTGATAAGCTCACCCACTTCCAAATGAAACAAGAAAGGATGGGAATCTCTCCTCACAAGCTTCTACAAGGAAGTCCTAATTCCAGCAGCATCTACCCTTTGGAATGTTCAGCTTTCAACCTCCCCTCCTCTGGCCCAATGCCTGTATTTATAATGTTCTAGAGGAAGTTAATAAGGTGCACCATCAATGGGATACTCCCCTATTTTGGATGGGGTAGTTCCTCTCTTGATGGGATAAGTTCCTCTTTCATAGGGATGCATGAACCATCTGGAGGCGCTCAATACACGTCAAACAATCTTCTAGAATGCTCTAGAAATGACCACAAGTAACTTTTTTAAGATGAAACTCGCGCCTTTTGACCTTTACAGAAGTACGCACCAATCCCTTGACTTACAGAGCGTACAAGTACGCAGGTACAATGAGCTTGGGATGCGTACACGCAGGCAAGGTAGAGAGAACCTGCGTACCCAGAGATAAACATGACTTTCTCTCTTTCTTGAAGTTTGACATGGAGAGCATAGGTATAAGGCTTGACAAGGAGGATAGTATGACTGTTGATGGAGCCATACTAACTGCAGATAGTCATGGTGACAAATTTTAGTGTAACAAATGGTCCAGAAAGATGTGACAGTCATTGTAGCCATACAACACATTCTCAATATGATAAGCACTAAAATAATTGAAATAGTTCAACTACTTTATTACACGTGAAAACAAACATGAATCATAAACATTCATAAAACAGTCTTACAACTAATCATAATCCATTTGTGAAGAACGTGTTGGCCATCAGGCTTAATATATTAAGTAAAAGTTCCAAGACACATGTATACATCGAACACCACTAGCTCCAATAGTGGAGTGTTGTAGCCACTACTTTCTCCTTAAAATAGCTTTCTTGTCTCTCTGACGCCTTGCGAGAGGAGCCAAAGTGAAAAAAAAAAAAAATTTGCTCATACAATGAGGTGTATATATAACCAATGGGGTGACGTTTCACCTCCCTTATGACTCTTTGACTACGCTCATGACTGTTTGACTTCCTATGACTTTTCAACTTTACATGACTCTACAAAATTTGTACATGTCCTTTGGACTTCAACTTTACAATACATTTTCAAATAGGTATTTACATAATCTACAAAAATTATATGGCGTATGATGGCTCATGACATGAAATGACATGACACTAATGACATGGACTACATGATGACATGGCTATGTCAAGTCATTCTTTTTGCTTATTGTTATGTGTCTTCTTGAGAATGTTCTTTTGTCCACCTCCATATGGCTTACAGATAAGGATTCTTCAATGATATCAAATCTTGAGCCACAGTTGTAAACTAGTGTTCATTTTCTTTCTCTTGATTGATCAACTTGAATATTCATCTAAATAGGTGTCTTCTAGCATGTTCCTCTTCTCTGTCTCCTTCTTCATCATACTGTAATGGTATGATACAGTACCTACATATGAAATTCACCCCTAACAAGATGACATTAGTTTTATAAACCCCTGGTCTAATATATTGCATGATGATCCACTAACTGAGATGGAGTCAGGTGGCAGGCTAAGGGAGAGGCTCAGTGACTAAATAATTGTGCATCTTAGGAAATCAGGGGTGAGGTTGAACCTTGACACTAGAAAATGCGCATTTCAGGTTGGATTGGACATGATGAATGTAAAGTTGGGGAACTCAAGGTGTCAGGCTGAGAGCTTGATGGCTAAAGTTTCCCATTGCACAATGCTGGAGGAAAACAAGGCTGGGTGACTCCATAATTGTGCAATTTAGGAGCTTAAGGTTGGGCTTGAGGACTGAGACTGTGCAATGCACAATTCAGGCCTAGCTGGAGGATTGTATTGCATAGTTTTAGAGCTCAGAGGTTGGGATTGAGCACTTAGACTGCGTAGTTCACATTCTTGGGAGGTAGGAACTAAGCAATACACAATGTCAACAAGGAGGGTTGTTTCTTGAGGGTTGAGACTGCGTAATGCATAGTTTAGGAGGGTCATATGGTGCCAACTTTCTTGTTTGAAAAGTTTTCTGATTTTGGATAAGCATGGGATCGATGAAGCTGATGTGGACAGTGATAAGACTTGACTTTTTTCAAACAATTAGAACGCTTGAAGACACAACATAGATCATCTAGAACACATGAACAACATACTTCCCTCTATGTGACAAATCACAACAAGCGTGACACCATAGATACACTTTGTGACAACCGTGAGGACACTTGTGTGAGAGTGCGTGAAACTTTGGAAATAAGTGTGACATATGTTTACATGGTAATATCAACTCATTTACATAAAGATAACCCCTTGGAAAAAACAAAACAATCTTATTTACATCGTGTGACACTTAAAATGCGAAAATACAACAGTTTGATTTTCTTTCAAATGGAAACAAAACACTTAGAGAAAACAGATGTGATAAGTCTTAATATTTGTGATGAAAGTGTGCAAGACCAAAGTAGGCTCTGAAATTTGGGTGTATGCCAAAATTTTGGAGGGTTTTGTAGCAATGACAACAACTCTCAATAGCTAAAAGTACTAGTTTAAGCATTTCTCCCCTTTCCTTATATTTTTTCTACATAGTTGGGAATGGTGATATAACCTAATGTAGCTTCATCATTTCTTAGTAGATCAAGTCCATGGCATATTCAAATATTGTTACTTCTTCTAGAATGGATGCATAAACTCTTTGTTGTGTGAATGGGACTTAAGTAAGGCATGGTTCTCCTTTTTCACTTGTGAAACTCTTTGTTGAGAGGCAGAAAGCCCAAATTTTAGATTGGCAACCTGTTTATTCAATATATTTACATTTAACTCTATGGTTGTCATAAAAGTGATTCCAACTAAGGAAATCATATCTTTGTTCATAGTGGTTTTAATGATAATTTCCTTCCTCATGACCATTGATATTTCCTTCTTTATATTCTTGGCATAGCACTTGCACCTTTCTTGCATAATTTTGTATTAGAACTGATCAAAGGTGAGCCCAAAAATATCTAATACTTCTTCTTCTTCTTCTTCCTCTAGAATTCCCAATTACTATAGTGGAAAATGTACACGAGTGATGGGAGTAGATGGTGGAATATCCAAAGGAGCCATATCTAGTTGCATCTATAATCCTTGTGATTGTTTATCATTTGATACTTTGGTCTCTTGTTCTTTGAGAATATCTTGTTCGATTTATTTGTCCAAAGCTTTGTGTTTCCTTTTGGCCTTTACTTCTTCCTTTTGTCTCATTTCTGCTTCCACTCTCTTCCTTTGTTCTTCTTCTTCTATTTTCTCCCTCTTTTCCTCCTCTTGTTGTTTTTTCATTAATTCCTCTTCAATTTTTTTCGATCTTATTCTTCCTTCCTTCACTTCTTTTCTTATGCGTCCCTTTTAACTCTTTCTTCCTCTCTTCTCCTCCTCTTCTCTTTTTTCTTTCAAGATATTTCTACATTCCTCTTCTTGAGATCCCATTTTCCCTTCTCTTATTCTTCTTTCTTCTTCAAGGTTTCTTCTTCTTCCTATTTCTCTTGTTGGGTTTCTTCCTATTGGTCAGCCTTTTATTTCTTATGTTTTTCTTTATTGCTTTCTTGATCCGTTTTTCTTTTAATAAATGCCCTCCTGTCTTTGAGACTCATGATTTCCTTGGTATAATTATCTAATTTCTCTCCTTCCTTCTCTTTCTCCTCATTTGGTCATAATTTATTGGAAGAAATATATAACTTCTTGATCCTTTCTTCCTCATCCTATTTAAAATGAGCATAAGACCATCCAAAGAAAATTGCCTTAGAATGTGCAGATGCAATGCCTTTAGGGTCACACTTTTGGAACCTCAAATCAATAAAAAAAAACCCTTCAATTCTTTAGCTTCCACTTTGGCCTCCTTAAATTTATTGAGGGTATATTCTCCAATTGTTAAGGGGAACATAGGCCACAATCCCTCTTTACCTTTCGCTAATGTCCTCGACAACCCAGTGGTCAATTGTTAGCAGACCTCCTATAAAATCACTTTATTTTTCACTATTGTAGGGAGAGATTGAGGAGGTTTATAGGCACCTAAAACCATAATATATATTTCTTGCCTAATTGGGAAATAGTCTACAACCTCAATGAGTGTGTTCCAAGCCCTTTCAGACATGCATGGAGGATATTCTCCAAAGATCTCTCTATACAAATGGGTAATGAAATATTATACGATTGCCTCATACATGTCGTTATAACCTGTTATCCAAAGGCTATTATAATTAATATTCATGTGATCTTGTACTTTTTGGGTCCATATTAAACCTAATCCTTCAAGGTCACACTTCGCAAAAACTGCATCAAGGATATAATAAGCCATATAGAATTTTGATGGTTGGCCTTTTGTTGGATTCTTGCCTACCTAAATGTTTGACTTGAGTGAGGATGCAAGAATTCTTTCCAAATTAAAAATTTTTCCCTTTGTGGCCATTGTGTGCATCAAAGGAACCCATGATCCCAAAAATGTATCAATATTTTCTCTCTCGTATATTCAATTAATAATGGAATCGATTAACTTATGCACTTTTTGGAGGCCTTCTATCTTATAAACGTAGTATACTCTAAGCCTAAATTTGGTTGGTTATTTCCACCATGACTTCAATTCTTTGGTAGATCCAGCAAAGGATGCTAAACATCTAGTGTTGAAGGCCTCTTCACGCTCGGGCAACTAGTAATAGGAATTAATATCAGCAGTGGTGAAATGTGCTTTAATTTCTCTAGTATGCCCCTTGATTGCCCAACGATCTTCATCTGCATGCTCCAATATCCCCTCAATCGTTTTGGCACATGGGAAAATTGGTGGATGTGTAGTCACTTTGTGTAGCTAAGACCTCTTGATACTAATGTATACCTTGAAATCCTCTTGATTCTTTAGGATGTTTGAATGGTGTGTTTGGTTGTTTATGAGTCCCAAAAACACCTTCCTTGTAGCTGGTTGCTTCCTATAAGAAGCATACAAACAAATAAGATATGTTAGTAAATGAGGATAAACCAACAAAGCATTAAAAATAATGGGAACAATGCATGAACAAAATCAAACTAAAATTAAACTAAATAACACAAAACAAGTGTGTGAAGAAAAAACAAAGGTATAGGAAAAGTGTCCTCTTTATTGATCATTGGTGGTGGAAGAGTTACAATAAAATTATCAAAAACACTTCAAGAGATTTGCTTGAGAAATGGTGCTCAATATATATCAATAAGCATTTCCACTTTTCAATCTCTTTTGCAAACTCTTCCACTCTCAAAGAAGCATAGAAAAGTCTCTACAATGGTCGAATTCTCCTCACAATGGTATGATAGATTTCTTGGGAGAAATTTTGGCAGCACAACAATGCACAACTTCTTGTTTTTGGCTCTCGATGAGCTTGTATTTTTATAGTTTTTTAACACTCCTTCCTTCCTTTGGCTCATCAATGTGGTTGTTTTTCTCATAAATGAGATGAGACCTACCATCCTATTGCCATAAGGCTTCTTGGGGCTCAAGTGGTTTTGGGTGTAGTATAGGGTCTATAAATGTACCAACATTTAATTTTTCATTCCGGATAATTCGTGAACTTTGAGACGCAACACTAGAAATGCCAAAGAAAGCCCCTGAAAACCTGCAAAATAAATGCTAGTCTATCTTGCGTGTTAATCTCATTAATAAATGAAATCCTTCACTAAAGAGAATTTAAGAAAACATCAATCCACATGATTAAATCATGCAAGAAATGAAAGGAAATTAAAAATGCGAAAGGAAATTATAATCACAAGTGAACAGAAGGAAAACTGAACTAGAAATCAAGCAGTGGCGGCATAATAACAAAAAGATTGTAAATGCTGGAATAAATTCAAAAGAAATTAAAAACCATTTTGCTTGCACTAATTATGTTTAAGGTTAACTTGAAAGCATTGTCAAGTGAATATGCTGCATAAATAGCTTATGAAAGCAATTAAATTAATGTGAATCTCTCGCCTTCCTTGCCCTGAAAATAAATTTTTCAAACTCTCTAGAAGTTTAATGGAAAGTAAATATTGTTGTTTTCAACATGACACGATTTTATTTCATTAATAAAAACAACTGGAGAAATATCCCAAGCATAAGCACAAATCTCAAGAACATGAATAATTCCTTAATGTGGCAAATTAATGAGGTTTGGAGCTGAAGGGAAAACGTTGCAACAAATGAAATGACATTAATTGAAGGCAGAAAGAAACTGTAAATGAATCAAATTCACACAACAAACCAACAAGAATTGAAATGCTATTTAAAAGATGAGAGCAGTGTCGAGCTGGGTAATCGGAGGTTTATAACCAGTGATAATAGTCCCTTTCCTGCAGCAATCAATAATGCATATAGATACCAGAAATATTATCATAGGATTGCTAATAACATTTTCCACAATTCGAGCCCCATGAACTGGAGGGTTTGAGTACAGGATAGAGAATGTAAGTTCAGTCTAGGAATCCTTCGGATTGCAGGAAACCCACTATGACTAGTGCAAGAATCCCAATGCATGGTGCAAGCAAGTAAGTGCAATGGTGTAGGCATGTGAATGCACTGGTGCAGGCACGTCTAAAAGTATAATAAAACCAGATTTAATCTTGCAACATACAAGCCTTAATTGAACTCATATTAATGTTATTTTAATCCTGTTAAAACAAAGAAGTAGCAAATACTCTTCAAAAATAATCATTTAGCCAATAGACAGCATGAGATAAATAGATAATAAAAAAATAGGACAAAATGGAGTCCCAACATCCCCCAATGTTGACCATCTTGCATGTCCTCATGCAAGGAAATCTGGTGTTGTTACTTCCTCGCAAAATACAAAATTAGAATATTTGTAGGTGTTTCAAAATGATGTTCCTGCAATTTTTCGTGATCACCTTTCCTGTGCTAGATAAAGCTTGCTCTAAAATAGAGTGTCTGGTTGAATCTTTATTTACTTAAACTGATTTCAAGAAAACCTAAAACAAAAGCTTCTATAAAAACTAAATTGCACGGATGGTGTTATTAATAGCTAACTTTTAAAATTTCCGAAAGGATATCTTGCAGGTATCCCTAATTAGAAGTTACACTTTGAAATCCTCATTGTAGATATGAGTGACATGATTTAAAAGCCATGGTGTTAAAAGTGGGCATAGCAATACCTTCCCACAGTAATTATTTTACCATTATCCATGTATAGTTGAAGCTCCTCTTGTCTAGACACAATGAATTACATGCACTAAGGGTCCCCATGCCCATAAAAATCATTCCAAAAATGTAGAACTCCAAGGTATAACAATAGAAGGATTTTAAAGCCATTCTCAAAGAGATTGATAGTGAGTTCACAGAAAGCAAAAACAACCAAGTAAATTATAGTGTAGAGTCAACTTTAGTACCACAGGCATGGCGCTACTGCCAACAAGCATCCATAGCCTTGACAAGGGTACCTTTTAACCTTATGAAATGCTTTTGTCCCACCTATTAGATATAGATTCAAAATATTTTACTTTTTTCTCTTTTTAGAATTTGATTGAAGGTCAGTGTCCTGGCTTGGTAACTAGCTATTAGTGCCATTCACGAGAACTAACAAGAATAAACAAGTCAGCTCGCAATGAGACCTCTTGTCTCCCAATTTTTCAATTTAAAGCCATTACCCTGGCTTAGTGACCACTACGGTAATGTCATTCTCCTTAGGACCCATGATCATAGTAGGTCAGCTCGCAATGAGACCTCCTATCCCTCAATTAATCGTATATGTTTTTTAAAAAAACTCTGATTATGATTAACCTCATATGGGTTACTTAATAGGTGGGGAAGAAAATATACTCAAGAGTTCAGGATGGCGTGAAAAGTTTTTAATTACTATTCTTTACCAATTTGTCATGCTACCCTAAGAACTTATTTAAAAAAACATCGGATAATGACCAAAAATATTCCTTAAGTTGATCATGTCAAGTTTCTTTATGAAAGCTTATTAGAGTTTTGTAGGCGTGGTCTACCATAGGAGGTTTTTCACTAGTCCCTTTGAAGAGGAATTTGTAAATATTTTCTGGATAATAGTTTGTTAGAATAGGAAAAAACTATTACATGTAACTTATAACAATACTTCACTAACATATTCATCAACAATCAAAGTCACTCTAAGAGATGAGGTATTAAGTGTAAATATTTTCTGACAAGTCTTACCATGAGAGTGCATGATAATAGAAATTTGAAAAGTTGTGCTTTTAGGGAATCACAAGTTCAAGAGTGTTATTATGCATCTTTATTCATTATTCTCCTATTATCCTACCCTATTTTTAAACAAAGAAACATCACCTTTAAGAGAAGGCACACTTCCAATGAAGCCATGTGCATAACAAAATAATAAATATACTCACACTCAGGTTTAAAATGTAAACTTTAACGTATATCGAAGTTTGAGAAACCAACTTACTTACTTGATATGCTACTGAGAGTTTTTGAATAATGAGGGAATGGGGTGTACTAACAACCGTTTGCAACCAATATTCATTATGACACACATATTCAAGGTTTTCCACTTTGTATAGGACTTCCACAGCTTGAAGATTTCTCTCTTTAGATTGACAAGGATGGTTAAGGGAAACTCTAGGGTTTTCTTCTTTGTGAGATTCAACAACAGTTTTCGAACAAGTTCCAATCATAGATTTCTGCTCTAATGGTTTATGGATTAAAGTTTCTTCCCGACGTAAATGTTGTGTGGTAATAGGGGAAGTTTCTAGATTCAGCCCTCTCACCTCTCTAAAAGATATGGCATTACTTTTGATAGGGAGCGAGTAGGAAAAATAGGTTTTTTAAATTCATGTGCAACTTCATTGTTGAAATTAGGGTTTGGTTTCACAAATGGTTGGGACCATAGAGAGGGATAACATGTTGGTACATTGGATGGGAACTACAACTGTTGTGGCTCAGGTAATGGAATTTGCATGGTAATTTCCCTAGAGAGGAGGTTGCAAACCATGCTTGACGCTGCGAGAATATTTGGCTCGAGGGGGAGGACCATTGTGGGAATATGGTGGGGTATTGAATCAAAGGAGGATTATAAGTCTACCATGGAACTGTGGAGTTGTATAAGTGTTGAGGAACCTGTTGGGGACAATAAATATTACTCCAAGTATTAAAAGATGATGAGTTTTGAGTTATACCTGGCGGTCAATTTATTTCCTTACTTGATTCCTTAAATACCTGTTGAGACCTCGATAGTGATGGGAAATAATTTGTTGAATGATCCTCCTTACACTGCTTCTGTTCTTCCTACAGATCATCCAATTGTAAATTTAGAAATGATTTTGTAGCTCCTCTTTTTGTAGGATATTCCAAAAACTGAGAAGAAAGTTCTCTAGAATTCTTACCGATCTTGGAGATTCCTCTTGAATAACTAATGCATAATTTAAAAACATCATCATATGGTAAGTGAGAAACATCACCTGCTCCTATCAGATTTAAAGGTTCTAAAAATTCATCTTTGATTCCTTTTAGTAGGAGTGTTTTCAAGGTCTCTTTTACCAAATTCTTTTGTTTTGATTTTTGGATGTTGTATCTAAATCGCTCCACATAATCCTCCAAGCTTTCATTTTCCCTTTGTTTTATTCCAAAAATATCTTCACCGACCTGGCAATAGTCTTGATATTTCTCCAATACATTCTTCATGTCTTCCCATGTTTGAATGCAGTTCCCACCAAGGATCATGAACCATCAGAGAGCTGCTCCTTTAAGAGTAAGAGGAAACACTTACAAACTTTGAGAATTAGTACAATAGCCATATCCTCTACAAGGTACTTCAAACTCAAATGAGAATGTATCTGGGACTTCATTTTCCAAACCATGAAATTTTGGTAGTGCAGATGGGGAAATATTATGCATTTGAGCCACTCCTAGATCTTTGATAGGAAATTCAAAAGTAACAATGTTTCCCATTTCTTACCAAATTAAATGAGGTTCTCCATGTACTACTTCGAGACTCCTTTGAATTTTCCTGGAAACTAATCAATGAAATAGGTGCATTGAATGATTCATATTAGCCTCAAAACTCTTCATTAAAAAAAATGCCTCGAAATACCATTTCTTTATCTTTACAAGCTAGTTGGTATATATTGTTAGCACGTTCTTGAATAGATAAAGGGGGGGTTCTTACAGCACCCAAGAAATGAAAAAAAAAAAAAAAAACTTAAAAAGAATGCAGGAAAGAAACAAATTCAAAGTAAATCAAATTTGCAAAAAACTAGGTAAAGAGAAAACCAAACTGTGCAAGTTACCAAGGTCAATCCCCTAAGCGCCTCCACGACAATGGCACCAAAATCTTGGGTGCAGTATAGGGTCTATAAATGTACCAACATTTAATTTGTCAATCCGAATAGTTCGTGAACTTCCATAGAAAGACCCTGACAACCTACAAAATAAATGCTAGTATGTCTTGCGTATTAATCTCATTAATAAATGAAATCCTGCACTAAAGAGAATTCAAGAAAACATCAATCCACATGATTAAATCATGCGGGAAATGAAAGGCAATTAACAATGAGAAAGGAAATTCTAATTACAAGCGAACAGAAGGAAAATTGGACTAGAAATCAAGCAGTGCCGACATAATAACAAAAAGATTGTAAATGTTGGAATAAATTCAAAAGCAATTCAAAACCATTTTGCTTGCACAAATTCTACCTGCACTAATTCTATGTAAGGTTAACTTGAAAGCATCATCCATTAAATATGCTGCATAAATAAATTATGAAAGTAATTAAATTAATGTAAATCTCTCGCCTTCCTTGCCCTGAAAATAAATCTTGCAAACTCTCTAGAAGTTTAATGGAAAGAAAATATTTTTGTTTTCAACATGACACGATTTGCTTTCATTAATAAAAACAACTAGAGAAATATCCCAAGTGTAAGCACAAATCTCAAGGACATGAATAATTTCTTAATGCGGCAAATTAATGAGGTTTGGAGCTAAAGGGAAAACGTTGCAGAAAGTGAAATGACATTAATTGAAGGCAGAAAGAAACTGTAAATGAATCAAATTCACACAGAAAACCAACAAGAATTGAAATTCTATTTAAAATATGAGAGCAGTGTAGAGCTGGGTAATCAGAGGTTTATAACCAGTGAAAATAGTCCCTTTCTTGTAGCAGTCAATAATGCGTAGAGATAGCAGAAAGATTATCACAGGATTGCTAATAAAATTTGCCACAATTCAAGCCCCATGTACTGGAGGCTTTGAGTACAAGTATAGAGAATGCAAGTTCAGTCCAGGAATCCTTCGTAGTGCAGGAAACCCACTATAACTAATGCAAGAATCCCAACGCAAGGTGCAGGTAGGTAAGTACAATGGTGTAGACATGTGAATGCACTAGTGCAGGCACGTCCCAAAGTATAATAAAACCAACTTTAATACCGCAACATACAAGCCTTAATTAAACTCATATTAATGATATTTTAATCCCGTTAAAACAAAGAAGTAGCAAATACTCTTCAAAAATAATCATTTATCCAATCGACAGCATGAGAGAAATAGATATAAAAAAATAGGACAAAACAGAGACCCAACAAGTGGTCAACCCATCATGTCAAGAGATGAAATGTTTTTCAAGCAAGTTTGTGTCCTGAGGTGTTGACTAGACTTCTCGTGACCCTCATGGGTATCAAAGGAAAATCTGTGAGGTAGTAAATTTCCAGTTGTGGTGCACCCACGGGGGTTGATTAATTTTACCTAACCTTAGGAAATATTTTGAATGTTGGTTCTTCATGATTTTTGCAACTGAATATGTAACCCCTGTACATGTTGTTTACTTACTCTTAATATATATTTTTGTTTATAGGTGAGTGTACCATTTTTTCATAATAATAGTTTCCCCCTTACGTGTGAGGTTAGGAGAAAGTGTATAACTGAAAGATATCATGTTTTGTCGATTTGATGACCAGTCTCACTAACTTCTTGAGAGATAAAGAAGTGCAATGCAAAGATAATTACGGAAAGATACTTGACTGAGAATTGAAATAAAACCATGCTAAAAAAAATATTGATACAAAAGTGCCTATATGAGGTGGACATGTCCCATGCTCATTATGATGACTATGACTAAGTATTACAATCATACATGAAATATCCTGTCAAGTGAGTGTTGATGTGGCTGACATGCTAGTGGTTGAATAAGATAATTGCTTTCACCCTTAAGGGTGTCTCTGACAAATAGGTTGAACTAGTTTCCCCCATGAATAAAATATAGATCATTTTTGAATGAGGTGTGATGGGATGCATGGGTCTTTGACAAATGTGAAGGAACAACGGGGGTCATGAAGTACAATAATACCCTGACATGAAAACTTATGTTGATGTTGAATGTCATGGAGAATGATGACATCAATAGGAAATAATGATTCCCATTGTGCCAATTGAGGTTGTCCCAAAAAGGGGTAAGTGACCAAGGTACTACTTCGATTCTAGAAGATGAGTGTTGAGGTGAACAGAAGAAAAAATAAAAAAATAAATTATATAATTATATATATGCATCCACCCAAAAAATGGTTCAGGGAAATCCATGTGAAACTAAGGCATATGTTTGTAATATGATGGGTCATAATGCATGACAACGATAACTGACATTATGGAAGGGAAACTTAAAACTTGTTTAACACCCTACTCCCACATTTACCCGAGATAACCAATCCACTAGGGTAAACATCTGGAAAAGAGTTACTATGATGTTATTCAACTCCCCATGTAGAGTTAAGGAAGTGGAAGTGACAAAACAAAACCAATCTAACCTTTCTTAGTAGTTAGAGAACCTTAGGAGACAACCAACCCTTCCAGGTGCCCAACCCCTGAGACAACTTGTCATTTTTCTGAGCTATACCCCTAATCTTTCCCATGACAAACCATGCCTTCAACTGATACCCTCTAGTCACTCCCATAGCAAGGCATGCATGAAATTGTGGCATTTTTCAGGCATTCTGAGCCAGCAACCCTGGATTTTATGCCACTTTTTCATGGCTATGTCTCAGGCCTTTGCCCAGAATTTCATGAAGCTTCCAAAAATGATAAGTAACAATGAATTAAAGCTAATAATGCAAACACTGGTATAAGGAATTTACCTAGCCCCTACAAGCCATGACAGGAATTTTGTCAAACATATCACAAATATGCAATCTACGGGTCATAACCACAGATTTGAGCGTAGGGGTTTCATACTTATTTGAGAATCGTCAAGGAGAAAAGTTGATGCCTTATTTCTTGTACTAATAAAATCATGATGAGAGACATAACCATATTTTGTTATGAACCATACTTATAAAAAGCATATAACCAACAAAATAACAAGAGTAGAACATTCATAAAACCAATATATTAGCAAGTACATTTACACATGAAATACCAAAGGAAAAGGAGTTCGTATTAATGTATGCATTATCCAACTAAGTTAGGGAATTCTAAAAACCACCTGACCATAGATTAGGTTGAACCAAATCTTTCTTTCAGCCAATCACCCCCTGTGTCATATTCCAAGCATGAATGTTAGACTCACGACAAAACCAATCAAGGTTTCCTTGGTCTTTACCATATATCCACAAAGGGATTCCTAGGCTCGAAAACCTCATCAATACAACCAGGAGTTACTGCAATCCCACTGGATCATTAGGACCTAACCAAGCATGGATGCCTCCAAATCTCTCCACCTAAACCATGAGGAATTTTTCTTTCTCCACCTCAGTGATTTACCATATATCCCGCTATTCACTAGTCAAGGATTCCTAGGCCCAATGAGGCTCCACCCTCTAGGCCTTATCGTATATCCTGCCTTCACCGACTGAGGATTCTTAGGCCTAAGGAGGGCATAAAAAATCATGCTTTATTGTATTCTACCTTCACCAATCCTGGGATTCCTAGGCCTTGTGTTTCTCCTTTGAGACCACCCCATTTAGTTTTGAAACCATCCATAAATCAAGCTCAACCAAGTAAGAGAAAACCCATCACGCCATGGCTATCCAGAAATGGCAAGGCAAGGCTGAAAAACATTGTCACACCTGGTAATACCCATGCCAATGGTAGTAAGAGAACCACAAACACACATGCATGTATCATGCATGCCAAACCTAGCAAGGAAACCATACATGCAACTCGATACCTACAAGGAGTCTCATTGTAGCAGCTTGTATCTCACTCTCTCTTGCTTGATCCTTCCTTCATCTTGATTTTTTGTCTTTACTTTTCCTTCTTTTCCAAATTTTAGAATGCTCCAAGAATACTTTGAGTGTCCAAGAGTATGAGAGAGAGAGAGGGAATAGAGAAAGATCTCCATAACTGAACTGGAAAAAAGGTTGTGAACTGATCCTTAGAAGCCTTTTTATCAATGAGGACTCTATTTTCTTCAATTTCCATTATTTTCCTTCATTTTCCTCCTCACATGAAACATGTCACCTTTCACCTTCATTTTCCTCCTCACATGAAACATGTAACCTTTCGCCTTCATTTTCTCCTAATTTCCATTATTTTCATAAATAAAATGCAAATTATTGCTACTTTCCTTTCCAAAGCCTTTCCCATTTCCTTTTCCAATTTCCTTAACCATAATAAACCAATTGAACACCCATACTAGGATGTTTTTCGCAAGATTCATCCTAGAATATGTGTCCTGTGAACTTGGTTATTATTTTGCCTTTATTAACTTTATTACATGGAATTTTGACCAAGGTTGTTACAACTTGCTCGAGCTTGGAGTGTTAATTGTTTGGCGGCATTCAAAACAATAATGTTGAGGTATATGCCTCTAGAGTCGGTAGGACGTTCAAGGGAAGTAAATGCATGTTCTGACTGTTTTGGTAAGGCATGAGCAAATAGTGTTCTAGGGTATGTGTATGAGATGGGTATAAAAGCAAGTTCCGACCAAGGGCGACTAAGGATTTCCACTAGGTAACATTACACAAAAATATGGGTGAGAATCCTTTTCCTAAAAAATAATTTGTACATTTTCCAAAATAATTTAAAAGTGGCTTTGGATGTACAAACATAGATACTGGTGCGCCAAGAAAATGATGTAAAAAAAAATTTTGGAAAAAACCTGTGAACAGTTTTGAAACCAACGTTTCGGACTAGCTTAGTGAGTCCATCATCAGGGCAATGAGGTTGCAATTTGAGAAGAGAGAGTGCGTGAAATTTATTAATAGTTAATTGAAAACTTTTTTATTGTCTTAAATGTCGCTGATATATTATTTTAATATATAAGTTATTTTTATTCATATTTTTAATTGGTATTTAGTTTTAATGTTATTATTATATTATTAATTATAATATATTATATATAATATATGTTTTTTTTTGTTGTTTTTTGTGGTGTGTTCTTGTGTGGGTTTGGTGTTTGTGGGCTTATAGATATTATAATATAATATATAAATAAGAATATATAGAATATCTTATAATAAATGTTAAATTTTAAGTTTTAAGTTTGATACAATGGTTTAACTAAAGATTAATATAAAGAAATGAATTTTATTTCATTATTTAGTTAATAAATAACGTATTATATATTATGTGTAGTTAAAATTTTATTTATATATTATAATTATTTAAAGATAAGATCATAGAATAAATGAAATTAATTTATTATTCCATTAATTATTTATTCAATTAATTTAATTAATTAATAATTTAATTAATTTATAATTAATAATTCATTAATTTTGTAAGTGGATTATTTATTTATTAATTGAATATTCTTATTATTTTATTATTATATATTAACCATAATAATTATGATAATTAATTTATCATTATTTATTTATTTAATTAATTTATGCATTCATTTAATTATTAATATTATATTGTAGGTTAAATATTTATTTATAATTGAATAATTTTTAATTATTATTATTATTTCTATGATTATGTGTTATTATTATTAATTTATTTATTCATTTATTTATTCATTAATTTATTTATTTATTTTCATTTTTTTTTTTATGAAAGCTTGTGAGCATGTAGTTATTGCTTTTTTATTTTGCTTAATAAGGGTTTCCAAGTGTTACTTAATTTAAGGTCATTGTCTCTATTCATGTTGTTGGATGAATTTTCGATTTCGATTGCCTTTTTCACCCTTCTTTTTAAATAATGGTCTTCCTTGTGAATTAATTTAGCTTGTTCCATGCAAATATAATGTGAGGAGGAACAAGCATGCTCTGCCAAACCCGATTTTTCCGACCTGTTCCTTGAAATATCATTAATGTGTTCTTTTAATCTCATGCCAAAGGATCTCCCTGTTTCACCTATGTATATTTTTCCACATGAGCAGGGAACCGAATATACTCCTTTGTGATTTTTTGGGTTTATTAGGTCCTTGGCAGAATCTAACATGTTTCTGATGGTGTTAGGGGGTGTGAAGGCAACCATGATGTTATGCTTGGTCAAAATTCTAGAAATTTTGTCTGTGGTTCCTTTTATATAGGGTAGGGAGATTCTAGGATTCTGCATGATGATGTAGGTGGGTTATAGGGTGGGGGGGCCATTGGTTGGTCTTGGTGTGAGATGTATAAAACGGATGTGATGATGCAAATGGTCTACTACAATATAGATGAATGGTAGGCCATGTGTAGAACATGGTGGTGCATTCATTATGATCTGAACAAAGAATAATGGCTCGGGAGGAAGGTGGTAAGCAAGAAGAGGAGAAGATAAATATGAGGTTGCTCTTCAGGTCATGCGAATGAATTGGATATCAAGCCTTGAAAGTGATCATGGGTGCCAATAATGTTAAGGGGACTATAAAATGGGTTAATCCATGTAGGTAAATCTCTATCGACCATGGGGTGTACATTTACCATGTGTAGGTGAATGGTGATGGTAAACGTGGTCAAGATTGTGGACCTTATGGTTAATTTCAGATAAATGATGTTAAGATATGCATAGTTCCTTGGGAAACCTATCATGCGGAGTGAATAATGATTCTTTATCTATCAATTTTCATCGAGGGGATGAGTGTATGTTGAAGCTACTAATAACTTGCACCTTCAAAATTTGATACCCCTTGTGATAACATCCATATATAATAATATGCAAACTGGAAAGCAAGATGTAACAAAAATAGAAAAAAGGTGCACCTGAAGGGTTCATTGAAAAACAAAATGGGGCCAAAAATGAAAAAATTTGGTGAATTAGAAAGAGAGTACCATGAGGTAGATAAGGATGTCCGGATATCAATGCCTCTAACGGTTTTGTGGAAGGAGCTCGCAGGCTCCAGCATGGGCCTCTAAAGAAATGGCAGAAATGGTGATATATAAGGGCCATGGGGCCCATATTGCCACCTCACTTTTGATTGTTTTTTTGTACCTTAGTGTGGATTCTAGGAGCATTTCTTATCATTACGTCCAGCCAGAGTACCTAGGTTATGCGTGAGGAGAGTCAGGTTAGTCATCATGAAACCCCCTTTGTCAATTTAGTATTCTATGGTATATAGGTTGTATAGGGTGGCGTGTATGGGACAGTGTGTGGCTTCTATGTTCCTTGTAAGAAAAGAAAATTGAGTCTAATCTACTTGTTTTTTTGTGTTTGCAGAGGATGAAGGATAGATTTGGAGTGGTCCTAGGTTCTCCCTAATCATGGAATCAAATCTTTAGGGATATTATTAAACTTCACAATGCAAGAGTAAGGGTCCTAGGTTGAATCTAGTTGAATTTAGGCAATGCTACATGACTTTTATAGGAAGTGTTATAGGAAGCCTTATTTTGCTACAAGACTACCTTATTTTTCTAGGAGTAGGTCTGAAAGATTTTTGAGGGAAAGGATGGTGTTATTAAGGTGGGGAATGGGGGATTAAGGTGGATGAAATTTGATGAAGGATGTATGAGGCCTTTTTTTTATCCTATCACCCCTCAAATGCCTATATTTCACAAAATTTCATGTCCACAATGTCCCTCATTAGCCTTGAAAAGAGTGTTTCGGTGGCAAAGATTGAGAGTAGTATGAGGTGTCCAGGAGGAGCATGGGATTGTATAAGTGAATGTGTATGAGTATCCCAACCCTTACAAATCACTAGAAGCTCTAACAAATTAGAAATCAAGGACATACATCATTATTGTAGTGAAATTAATCAAAGTGGAAAGGATGAGTTGAATTTTATTTCTTCAAGATCTACTTTGTCCTACAACATGCATTTAATCTAATCTCCAAATGAATGTTGTTAATTTCTAAGCTGTAGAAACCAAGCATGCAAACAAATCTTAATCGAAAACTTAGTAATTTCCAAGAAATCATAAACACACATTTTTGGATTTTTGTTGTAGATTCTTCAAGCACACTTCCCATAAGAGAAGTGGTGTTCCAATCTGCAACTACATTTTTGAAATATAATTCCTACCTAATCAAGGAAAGAAACACAATGACTTGAACAAGAACAAGGAAATAATACATGAGAGGTACTAAAGCCTCTAGGTGTGACCCAAACCCAAGGGTTTCAGCCCTCCAAAGTTAACTTAGATGTAATCCAACATTAATCTTTAAAATAACAACAAATAAGAGTCACATAGATCATATAAAATATGAAAATAACAGTGTCAAGATATTGTCTCTCAATATTTATCTCTATCTCCAACAAAATTATGAATCCTAATGAGCCCTTAGGCTTTTTTATTTATACAAAAGGTGACTGAGGAGCAGCTCCCTTGCCAGGAGGATTGCTTCCCTCCAAAATCTCGAAATTGGTGGATATGCTTCCTTTGGATCTACACATGCACTCAAGTTCCTCAATTGCTAATGGACTTCGATCTATTGGTAAGGAATATTGGGACTCAAGCCGAGTTGGAGAGTTAATGTAGTGGGTGAGCCTCTTATATTCTCTCTAGATTCCTCCAACATGCCCCTGCATACCAAATATCTCCAAAAAATCCTCTTTTGCCTACATATTAACCACACTAGTCCATGAAATATGACAAGCACCCTTTCTTCTTCCTACTAATCACATTATGGCTACAAAATTTAAATTAATATAGGAAAAAGAGAGTTTAAGGGCTGGAGGATAGCACAATGAGCCTCAAAATATACCTATTGATGGGACCCATCATCACCCCCTGTTGAAGGTGTTTCTCACCCTTTGGGGAAACCACTCATTGATGTGGATTTTGTTAGACTCTTGCTGCAGCAGGTTACTCATATTTCATGATGGACATTTTTACAGGCCAAATATGTCATACTTTGCATGTTGCAATGCTCCATATTTGCTAACAGTCACCAAAAAAGAGGCCATGAGAGAATTCTTTTCAAATTTCATCTACTGCATTCCAATTTTGAAGAGTCATTTCATTTTTGTACAAATTTTCAGCTAAAGGGAGGTCCAAACAACTTAATCTTGGTCTCCCTAGGTTTCAATTTCCTGTTTTAGAATATAGAGAATGAAAAATCTGTCCAAACAACTTAATCTTGGTAGATTCTTAGATAGGTAGAGAACCAAAGGAGCCCAGCTACTTAATCTGGGTCCTTGGAAGAAATAAGTGTAGATGTAGAATAGGAAGACATCAAAAGAAAAAGGTTGAAAAGTTGGGTCTGCAAGTCCAACTGCACCCAAACCAAAAATAAGAAAAAATGTTAGGTTAGTAGGCTGGGTAGGTAATTTTGAGGTTACAGAATGTTGATTTGTGATTAATTCCACATTTTCAAGTGTTACACTCATACAGATCACAGTCAGCAGGCAGTTCCTACATGGAGGAGCTCAAATCAGGCTAACTAACTTCCCCTTCTTCTTCTCCCCTAATTCATTTACTAACTTCCCCTAAAATAGGTCAAGATCTGCTCGATATCTCTTAGTTTCATCATGTTCCATGTCATTAGCCTTGGTAAAGATCTACTTTACTCAAGGAGGCTCCATACTTTCTCTACAAAGTTCTATCTCCCCTTCACAGCCTAAGATCTCTGAAACTTAGCGTTTTCTGGTCACTTTCATATTAACTACTGACATTATTATTTAACTCCCTATCTATTTTTTTTTTTATTTTTTCACCTTCCCCATATTAATGTATACTCCCCAGTATATCCCCCTCCCCCTGGTTGAAATATAACCATAAACATCCCTTGGGAATTACTAGGCCATCTAGACCTTAGTAAGAGCCCCCATCTCTGCATAAATTTCCTCCCAAGGTGTTTGGACTCCTTCCAAAACACAAAGAAACCCTCTCCAAATGCAAACCCCCCCCCCCAGGTGCATTTTCTTTGGAATTTATTAATGTTTGTTTAATAAATCACCAAGCGTCGAAACCCATTAACCCTTAACCTAAAGTTCTAACCCACCCGCGCCGTGAAAAATTGAAAAATAACGCGCGCGCTATTTCACTAAGCCTCATGTACCTTCTCCGCCCGTCCACCGTCCGATCGCCTCCCCCAGATCTGACGACTGTTATCCATATCGGGTGCCCTTTTGTAGGGGTACGTTAGCACCCGATATCCGACGGTTTTACCGTTGTACACCAGGACAGCTAGCGGCTTCCCACTGCATCGGGCCGGCCCTGACAGAAACCGCTTCTGTATCAAAAGCGGTATGATGCCTTGCCAAAACTGCCCTCCCCTCATGTAGCAGGAGCGCCGCGTCATCCCGCCACGTCAGGCTCCACCTCACCCCTTCCTGCCTGCCTGGCCCACGTCACCTGCCACCGTGTCCCACCACGTCATCACCCCACCGTACTACCACGTCACCCTACTGACGTCAGCATGTTGACATCACATCCATACCAAAGGACCCCACTGCTGATGTCATGCTAACGTCATTCGCCGTACAGCTGACGTCAACAACCAAAAAACGGAAAAACACGCAAGCGCGAAAGTCAAGCTTTGGAGCTCCGGAATGAAAAACAGAGGCAATTTTCGATGCGAGATTAGCGCAAAGCGCTAATCACACATCGCTATAGGAAATGAGCCATATTGGAGAATCTTTAGGGAATCTTTTGATTCCTCAGCTGTTTTTGCACCGAAAAGGACCGATTTTGCCAATTTAAACGTATTTGAAGACAGAGAGAGACCCAGTTTATAGGTTAAAGTGTATCAGAGCAGTGTGAAGATAAAAAGCATGTCAAAGAGTATTAGAGTAGCGGCAAAGTGTATCAGAGGAGATTTTCTCAGGGCTCGAGGCAAATCCAGCATTAAAAGGAAAGCCCTGAAAGTCAAGAAGCAGTTGAGGACGCATTGAAAGCTCACCAGCACAAATGACTACACATTAAACTCACAGGAGATCAGTGGACCAGAACTCAATGCATAGTTATTACAAAACCACTGCACCAAGCCACAGAGGACATCACATTAACTCAATTTTGATCCAGCTGCCACCGGCGCAGCCCAAAAAAGATTTACTTACAGTTAATTCCAGCATAAGTTAGGTTTAGAAAGATTTTTTCCTGCAGACCTGTTTAGGTCGATGACTTTAGATATTTTGCTTATATATACCACCCTGAAAAATGGAGTAGGAGTTGGTTGGTTGTTGATCTTTGTTAGTTTGATATTTTACTCGAGCAGAGACTCGCACTATAAATGTGATACTTTCTATAATCAAAGACTATTGAAAGCATGGATTCTGAAACTGTCCGTTGTGTTTAACTAGTCGAGGAGTGACTATGGAATTATTGTGCTTCAACATGGTTCAATAAATGTTTCTTTAACTTTGTTTAGTTTTTTTTATGTTTATGTTATCATCAATCCACCATCTAAATTTCAGAAAAGAAGAATAGTTTAGGATTTGCTTGGCTGCACCCTAGGCTCAATTTCTGCAATTTCTTCATGTTTTCATCAGGAATAGTTATGAACATGCATACTTAAATGATCTTGTTTACGCTATTTCTTTCACATATGAATGTCAGTTTAGGAATTCTTAACTGCTCCTAGATAACCATTCATTCACTTCTCCTCCCTGTCATTTGGTGAAAGATTCTTGATTGCCTTTCATCACTGATCATCATTCCATCTTTTCAGCAAATTGGTAATTGTCTCATGTGTAGCTATCCCACTCCATAATCCCCTTGTGACCAAGAAAACACAACAGTAAGCCTTAATCCATGACTCCATGCCCAATGGTTTGAAACTTATCACACTTTCCCTTGCCTCTCTGCTTGGAATTATCTGCCTCACATTCATCTTCCATCCAAACAAAAAATCAAAAACCCCTGAAACCAATAGCTAGCCTAAAATCATCCCAACAAAGCTAAATCATTAAGAGAGATCCCTCTCTGATTGCAGGTGGGCTAGAACCTGCAATCCAAGGATTGGTTTGTGGTTACCTCGGTCGTATCCCTTCAGGAGCTTAGGGACAACCTGAGTGATAACATAATGCCGACTCCGTTGGGGACCTCATCAGATAATCTCACAAAACCAGTCTGAAGCTCCACAGTGGAAGAAATCAATCTTAAAAAGTTCGGTCGACCTGTGTTCTTAGAAAATTTCCCAAAAAAAAAAAAAAAACAAGTTAGAAGTTGGCACCCAAGAAGCATTCGCGCTACACCAGATAAAATCCAGATCCGAATCCCCCTGCTGTTTTTCAAAATCCCAACATAATCCCTAAAATCCGCAGAAAGCAAGAGCAGCGAGAAGATTTTACTACTTCTATTCCCGAAACAGTTCAACCTAGTAGTTTCACAACCCCTATCAAAGTTTTTTTCCGTTCAAACCCTTCATCCCCTTCTTCATCATCCACTTCTCCAGGCACTTATTTTACACCTCCGTTCACTACGAATACTACCCCGGTTGCCCCTATTATCCCGATCACTCCAGCCGTTCCACTTATCCCTATTGTTCCTCTTATCCTCGTTAATATGGCTAATAGATATGCGCCCTTACAGCTGCCTGCTAATCCCGGGGCTATGCCTCAGGGCTATCAGAAAAAAATTACCTATTTTGATGGCACAAATTCCTGCACAGCCCTACAGCATACCAAGAAAATGCAGGATTACTTTGAGAGTTATGAGATTGATGATGACAGTCTGAGAATGAATATTTTTGTCCAAAGTTTGACCGGTGATGTCAGAACCTGGTTTAGGGCACTTACACCCAATTTCATTTTAAATCCAGAAGCCTTATACCAGACATTTATTAACAGATGGGAGAAAAAGAAAGACCCCTTGCACATACTATCTGAGTATGATACTATCAAAAGAGGACCTCAAGAGGTTGTCTTGGATTACTGTGCAAGGTTTAATAACGTTTACAATGCAATACCTCAAAATTTGAGACCTCCACCTGATCTTGCTTTGTACAAATTCCCTGATGGTTTTGATGTTGAAATGGCATATCAGTTAAGGGAAAGAGCCCCTCAAAGCCTTGCAGAGATGCAATATGTTGCTGTTAGTGTGGATGCAAACCTAATTGCCGAAAGAAACAGAGCCAGAACTGAGAGAAGAACCACTTTCAAGGAAGAACCCTCAGCCTTAGATAAAAAACTAGATGCTATCATCAGCGGCATGCATAGGCTAGGAGACAGAGTAGAGAGCATTGAGAGAAAATCATCATGGGAAGGACAATAGTCCAACACCATAAGGAACCCGAACTTCAGAAAAAATCAGACCACAAACGCTGGAAGGGCTAGTCTCAACCATGATATTAGGCCTCCTTTCCAAGAAAACTATGCGGAGGCATCCACATCCAGTGAGCCCACAGATGAGACTCACATGAACCTGATCGATTCGAATAATGAACAGCAAATATTTCTCACTGAAGAGGACCGAAACTACCCTGACGTAAAACAATTTCAGACCAAGTCGGGAGAGTCTTTTGATTTCAAACAAGGTTATGATTCTGCTGTGTATGAAGTGCACAAACAATATAAGTTAAGAACAAGGACCATTGATGTCCCTGCATCCAACAGAACAAAGGATAGCAAACAACCCAACAAAATTAAAGACAAGGTCATCATAACTCAACCAGCTGATAGCTCTGTCACAAACCCGCATCAAGTAACGGTATAGGACATAACAGACATGCAGCCTCCTATTGGTCAGCCTCTACCTTCCTCTCTCTCAAAAGAAAATTTGAACAGCAATCCAAAAAATCTCCCCAAAACAGAAATACCACAAACTGTCATTCATCATAACGCTAACACTCAAAAAAAAGACATAGAGAATATGCCTGAAAAAGAGAAATATGCTACTATCAACACTAAGAATCCATTGGAGAAACCATTTAACTTAGAAGTAGAAATTGGAAAACTCAAGATATCCATTCCCCTCTCATAACTTGCCAAACATGATGTATATAGGCAACAAATCCAGAAGGTCACTTCAACTACCAGAGGTCAGGGATGATGTAAATGTTTTAGATGATACCCTTGAGCTGTTATTTGGTCCAGAAGTTAATGGTAAATCAACATATGGATCTGTTCCACCCTTTTATGTTAGTTTTCACATACATGACAAAATATTGCATAATGTTATGTTTGACTCAGGAGCCTCACATAACCTTATGCCCAAAGCTGTAATGGAAAAACTGAACCTTGATATCACAAGCCCCTATAAAGATTTATACTCCTTCGACTCAAGTCAAGTCAAGTGTTTAGGCTTAATCAAAGACCTTTGTGTGTCTCTAGTCCAATTTCCCAACAAGACAATTCTAATGGGCGTAGTAGTTGCTGACATTCCCACAAAGTATGGCATGCTCCTATCAAGATCATGGGGGGCAAAACTGCAAGGATCTCTTCAACTTGACTTCTCTTATGCCACTATATCTGTCTTTGGCCAACCAAAGAGACTATATAGAGAAACATTAATGAATTATGTGGTAAGCAGTGAGGAAAAACCCCAAACTTTCCAATTTACTCAATCCATTCCGATATGGATTCTTTTATTTTGTTTAATGATAACACCAGCCCTCCAACTGATGATAAGCCGTTATCTTTGGAGCAAGGAACGTACATCAATGAGGAATCGGTTGCCAATACCCATGAAATTGTCTCAATAGCCAAGGCAACCAACAAACAATAAGAAGAACGTCCCGAAACAGAAATTGTAAGTCTGCCCGATCCCCAAAAAATTGAAACTCTCAATACAAACCTCAAACAAGAAATCACATGGTATTTGGAGTTTGATGGTTCGGTTAACAAGTTAGGAGCAGGGGCTGAAGTATGGATTTACAATAATCATGATAACCACACACAAGGCCATGCCTATAGACTCAATTTCAGATGTACAAAGAACATGGCAGAGTATGAAGCTATTCTCTTAGGCCTCAAGTTGCTCAAACTCCTAGGAGCTACTAAAGTGTCCGTCTTAGGTGACTCTAACTTGATTATACAACAAATAAAAGGCAACTTTGTCGTTAATGATAGCAGAATGAGAGCTTACAGAGCTGCTGCCACCGAATTACTCAATGCCTTCAGTGAATTCAAGCTTGCCAAAATTGCACGAGATCACAATATTCATGCCCATAGTCTAGCAACCTTTGCTAGCACATGCAAGCTTCCCTTTGAACCAAATCACCATTTCACCGTTGAAATAAAGCACAGACCTTCGGTCCCTAACAATGTCAAGGATTGGCAGGTATTTCAAAATGATGCCCAGATTAACAGTTTCTTAACTTTGGAGGATGAATTTTCCAACACAAACATTGACATGGATGCCATGGCCGACTCACAACAGTTAGCAGAAGAAAACCACCTGACTGTAACAGCTGCAACAGCTAAACAAATACTTAACCCAACTGTTTTTAACAATACAAACATAAAACAGCTGAAACAAATCTGTTTAGAGGAAACAACCAAAGCGAAGGATGAGTTTATTGATCTGAAGAGTAATGTTCTACCTACCGGCCTTACTCCATTGGAAGACATGTTTCATGACAAAGACGTGCCGAAAAAGCCAAAGATGGAACCTTTGAATGTTGCCATAAAAGAACAAAACATAGGAACAACAGAGCATCCCAGAATGATTAAGTTGTCCAAAAATCTGCCCCCTGATCAAAAACTGAAATACGTGGATTTGTTCAAAGAATTCCAAGATGTATTTGCCTGGAGTTATGAGGACTTGAAGTCCTATGACACCTCAATGATCCAACATACCATTCTCTTAAAACCAAATCAAAAACCGTTCAAACAGAAACTCAAGAGAATCAACCCCATGCTCCTTCCCCTTATTGAGAAAGAAATAAAGAGAATGTTTGAAGCAGGTATCATTGCACCCTTCAGATACTCTGAATGGGTGTCTAACTTAGTTCCCACTAGGAAAAAACAGGAGAGATAAGACTATGTGTAGACTTGAGAAATTTAAACCAGGTTTCTCTAAAAGACCACTACCCGTTGCCCAAAATGGACCATATCTTGCAAAGAGTAGTGGGTTCCTCTAGAATTTCTTTACTAGATGGATTTTCAGGATTTAATCAAATACTTGTTCACCCGGATGACCAAGAAAAGACAACCTTTACCACACCATGGGGAACATTTAAGTACGTTAAAATGCCTTTTGGGCTGAAAAAGGCTGGTGTTACCTTTCAAAGGGCAATGGATATTGTATTTGTTAAGGAGATACATGATTTCCTTGTAGTTTACCTTGATGACCTGACCCCATTCTCCAAATCCGACCAAGAGCACCTTAAGCACTTAAGGCAAATTTTCATGACATGCAGGAAATATGGCATTTCCTTGAATCTTAAGAAGTCCCTGTTTGCCCTTGAGGAAGGCAAGCTTCTAGGGCATATCATATCAAAAGATGGGATTAGAATTGACCCGGAAAGAATTCAAGCTATCCTTCAAATCCCCTATCCAAGAAACATAAAAGAACTGCAAGCTTTCCTTGGAAAGATCAATTTCCTAAGGAGATTTATCCCAAACCTAGCCGAACTAATAAGGCTACTGAGCAACATGTTAAAGAAGGATGCCAAGGTAAAATGGTCTCTTGAAACCAAGCAGGCTTTTGAGAGTATAAAGACTGCCCTAACTAAAACGCCTGTCCTCACCAGTCCTCAATTCGACAAAGATTTGATCATTTTTTCCTTTGCATCTGAACACATTATTGCTGCTGTCCTTTTGCAGAAAGATGATCAGGGTAACGAAAAGCCAATTGCTTTCTTCAGCTGAGCTTTGAGAGATGCACCCTTGAAATATCAAATTATGGAAAAGCAAGCCTATGCCCTGGTCAAAGCCATCAAAGATTTCAGAATTTACATCTTATACTCCCATGTGATCGCCTATGTCCCTAACGCTGTTGTAAAGGATATATTAACTCAAGAGGGACTAGAAGGCAAAAGAGGCAAATGGATTGCCATCATCCTTGAATACGACATTGAAATAAAACCCACCAAGCTGATAAAAGGACAAGGTTTAGCCAAACTAATGTCTGAAACAAACTTCCAAGCCTTAGACATTAATCAATTGGACAATGAACCGAAGCTGGCGACTCCACAGATCAGTGAAACCTTCTTGCAATCCTCATGGTATGTTGATATTTGCTTTGTATTGTTAAACCTGTGTGCTCCCCCAGGATTGTCTAAAACCAAGAAAAGATTTTTAAGGATGAAATCATCAAAATTTTGTGTCATAGATGGTGCTTTGTTTTGGAAAAATCATGAAGGTATTTTGCTTAATTGTTTAACTATGAATGAAACTAACATCATCATGAAAGAATTCCATGCATGGGACTGTGGAGGACACTTATATTGGAAGTCCACGGCTGACAAGATCTTAAGGGCTGGTTATTACTGGCCCTCTCTATTTGCAGATGTAAAAAATTTTGTTGTCTCATGCCACAAATGCCAAATCTTTGAAAGGAAAAGAAAATTACTGCCCTTGCCCCTTAAGCCCATTTCAACCGAGAAACCTTTTCAACAATGGGGTCTCAACTTCATTGGAGAAATTCATCCCTCTTGCTCAGGCCAGCATAAGTGGATTTTAACAGCCACTCATTATTTCACTAAGTGGATTGAAGCCATTCCATGTAGGCAGGCCAACGACTCCACCATTATCCAATTCCTTGATATAAATATCCTTTCCAGATTCGGCTGCCCTGAGAAAATCATCACTGACAACACTGTTGCTTTCAATTCCAAAAAGATGATCAACTTTTGCCATAAATACCACATTACGTTGGGCCACTCCACAACTTACTACCCTCAAGGTAATGGCTTGGTCGAATCGTCCAACAAAAGCCTCATCAATATCATAAAGAAATTGCTGGAGGAAAACAAAAATAACTGGCATAGGAAGCTCACGAATGCTCTGTGGGCAGATAGACTTTCCACCAAGAAATCCTTTGGGATGAGCCCTTATGAATTAGTATACGGCATGGAAGCCAAATTTCCTTCATCTTTGGGCATTCCTACTATGAAACTGCTGCAGGAAATTCAGGCTGAATCAAATGACAAACAGAGAAGGATTAATCAAACCATTCATCCTCAGCAAACCAGAGAGCAGGTCTATGACAGAGCTCAAATGCTGCAAGAAAAACTCAAAAATATGTTTGATAAGAAGGCTAAAGCAAAATATTTCTTGATGGGTAACAAAGTTCTAAGATGGGATTCACGAAGAGAGGACAAGTGCAAACATGAAAAAATCGATTTTATGCGGAAAGGTCCATACATTATCAGCACTGTGCAAGCAATAATACTTATTTTCTCAGATCTCTAGATGGCAGCACAGCTGAAGAAGGCCCTGTCAATGGTCGAATGCTAAAGCACTACAATGATCCTTTTTGACTGAAAAGAACAAGCAGTGTTATTTGTTGTACATAGAACGTTTGTAAATATCAACACTTTGATTTTATGTTGTAAAAGTCCATAATGCTAAGGCACACAGAAGAAAGCAGGCGTTTCTTCATAATTTAACAGCAAAACAGTTAAGGGAAAGTGATGCTAGTAGTCCAAAAGTTCAAACCAATCCAACAGTCAGCACTAAGAAGTTCAAAGCAGAGCAATAACAGAAGAATCAAGGCAATATGACCTGCTGTTCTTGGCTTCTCACAAGGAAAATCCATCCCCAAGTGGAGCCACTGTTAGCCTCTTGCTGTAACAGGTTACTCATATTTCATGATTGACATTTTTACAGGCCAAATATTTCATACTTTGCATGCTGCAATGCTCCATATTTGCTAAACAGTCACCAAGGAAAGAGTGCTACTCAAAGTTCATCTACTGCATTCCAATTTTTTATTCTAGTTTTGTAGAATTTTCAGCTAAAGGGAGGTACAAACAGCTTAATCTTGGTCTCCCTAGGTTTCAATTTCCTGTTTTAGAATATAGAGAATGAAAATCTGTCCAAACAGCTTAATCTTGGCAGATTCTTAGATAGGTAGAGAATCAAAGGAGCCCAACTGCTTAACCTAGGCCCTTGGAAGAAATAAGGGTAGTTTGTAGATAGGAAGGCATAAAAATAAAAAATTGAAATGTTGGGTCTACAAGTCTAAGTGCACCCAAACTAAAAGAAGAAAAAATGTTAGGTAAGTAGGCTGGGTAAGTAGTTTTGAGGTTGCAGAATCTTGATTTCTGATTCATTTCCATGTTTTAAAGTATCATTTCTACTCAGCTCAAAGTCATCAAGCATTTTTCATATGAAGGAGCTCAAATCAGGCATAACTAACTTCCCTTTCTCCATCTTCCCCGAATTATTAACTAATTTCCCCAAAAGAGGTCAAGATCTACTTGATACCTCTTAGTTTCATCATTCTCCATGTCATTAGCCTAGGTGAAGATCTACTTCACTCAAGGAATATCCATACTTTCTCTATAAAGTACTATCTCCCCTATAAAGCCTAAGATCTCTGAAACTTAGCACTTTCTTGTCATCTCCATATTAACTACTGACATTATTATTTAACTCCCTATATTTTCCCCATCCCCCTACTAAAACTATGAAAATTATCCCCTTATGTAAATATCCCCTCCCCCTGGTTGAAAATAACCATAAAAAACCCCTAGGAATTGCTTAGTTTATCTGAAACATGGCAAGAACCCTCATTCTACCCCTTCAAACCATCTTCTAATGCAATGGACTCCTTCTAAAGCATAAAATTCCTTTTTAGGTTATCGGACCGCTTCCGAGGCCTCAAATACTCTTCAAATGCACATACTCATTCCTTCCGATCGCAATAAACCCTTGCCGATTGCCTTAACATTCTTTCGATCCTGGTGAGCCATCTCGCATCGGCATATCGCAATATTTTATACTGCACAGGTGTGCCCCTTTCCTTTTTACCCAATGCGATATCGCGATATCGGCGATCGACAGTCGCAAGCGTCGCATTTCCAAAATAAATACCTTCTCGATCTCTGCCAATGCGATATTGCGATCACATTGGAAGAAGTCTATCGCATCGC
>APFE030959753.1:3472-20987 GCA_000404065.3 Pinus taeda
AGGAGAGATTTTGAGAATCTGAACATGAAGGAGTCAGACAACATTGACTCATTATTCACACATGTAATTGGTCTGATCACACAGATGAGGACTCATGGAGAAAACATTGAAGAAAGGAGGATTGTGGAGAAAATATTGAGGGTCTTACCCTCAAAGTTTGATGCTATTGTCACCACCATTGAAGAGACAAAGGATCTCTCAAACTTTTCAGTTGATGAACTTCATGCATCACTGATAACTCATGAGCAGAGGTTGAGTAGAAATGAAAACTCATCTTTAGAGCAAGCCTTCAAGACCCAGATGTCCTTTGGAAGAGGAAGAGGTCAAGGCAAAGGAAACAAAAGAGGAAGAGGCAGAAGCCATAACAGAGGTGGAAGGAACAGTCTAGCAAATGCTCAAGGAAGAGGCAGCAATTCAAATCAGAACCAAGGCCAAGGTAGCAGCCAACAAAGAGAACAACATCATGCTCAAGGACAAAGGTATGAAAAATCCAATGGCCAATGCTATTATTGTAAAAAATATGGGCATTATGCCAGTGAATGTAGGAAGAAGCAGCATGATATGAGTAATAGACAAAATGCACATGTTACTAGAGAAAACATCAGCCAAAATAATGTGTTGTTAGCTTGTAACATGGCTGAAACAAACAATGAGGATATATGGTTTTTAGACTCAGGTTGCAGCAACCATATGATAGGAAATATAGCTCTCTTTTCTGCCCTAGATAAAAATATGAAATCAGAAGTCACACTAGGAACTGATAGAAAAATTTATGTTATGGGAAAAGGGGAGGTAAAAATATTTACAAAGCAAGGAGAAAGGAAAACCATAGCAGAAGTCTATTATGTCCCCGGAATGAGATGTAACCTCTTGAGTATTGCACAGCTTGTTCAAAAGGGTTACAATGTTTTCTTTGTGAATGATGTGTGTACCATCATGGATATATCACCCAGCAAACGATGCATTGCTGAAGTGAAGATGACAAGGAACAGGATGTTCCCTCTCAGAATCAGGGTAGATTTGAAAAACAAAAATGAAATTGCAGCGGTTACCCAAGAGGCCTTCCAAAGTGTGTGAAAGGATGAAAATTGGCTGTGGCACTTGAGATTTGGACATCTCAATTTTGGAGGTCTAAAATTGTTAAGCAGAAAAGGAATGGTGAAAGGATTACCATTGATAGAGAAACCGGACAGCCTATGTGAAGGTTGCATTTTGGGGAAACAACATAGAGAAAGTTTTCCATCAGGTAAAAGCATAAGGGTAAAGGCACCTTAGAGATCATCCACTCAGATTTATGTGGACCGATGCAAACTCCATCATTAGCAGGCAACCAATATTTCCTAACATTTATTGATGACTTTACAAGAAAAACTTGGGTATATTTTCTTAAAAACAAAAGTGAAGTGTTTGAGAAATTCCGAAATTTCAAAGCACTTGTGGAGAACCAAAGTGGGCTGCATATCAAAGTTCTCAGAACTGATAGAGGAGATGAGTATATCTCCAAGGAATTCCTAAGATTTTGTAGAGAAAATGGAATTCACAAGCAATTTACAGCAAGGTACACCCCACAGCAAAATGGAGTTGCTGAAAGGAAGAACAGAACCATCATGGATATGGCAAGAAGCATGTTGAAGGCAAAGCATTTGCCAAATGACTATTGGGTTGAAGCTGTAAATTGTGCAGCATATATTCTGAACAGGTGTCCTACAAAAGCAGTGATGAATAGAGTGCTAGAAGAAGCATGGAGTGGGAGAAAGCAAGGAGTCACCCACATGAGAGTTTTCGGATGTGTGGCCTATGCACACATTCTAGATCAGCTAAGCAGGAAGTTGGACAGCAAAGGGGAGAAATGTCTTTTCATTGGATACAGTGAGGAATCAAAAGCCTACAGGTTGTATATCCCATCCACCAAGAAGTTTTTTATCAGCAGAGATGTTCAATTTATTGAAGAGGAAGCTTGGGATGGAAGCATGGAGAAAACAGTGAATGTTAAAAATTGTTTGTCTCATGATGAAGATGATGAGGAGGTGGCTGAAATGCATCCCCAAACAGCAGCGCCAACACAAGGACAGCAAAGGACACCATTGAGGCTAAATGAGAGTGCTTCTCCAAGCACACCACAAGGAGGAAATTCAAGTGCGTCTTCAAGCACTTTCACACCAAATGAAAGAGGTAAGAAGTTTAGGAATCTAAGTGATATTTATGATGAAGGAATAAATTCCTTATTTGCCTTGTTTTGTCATGTTGATGATCCTATTCATTTTGAGGATGAAATTAAAGATAAGAAATGGATAGAAGCTATGGATGAGGAGATGAATGTCATAGAAAGAAACAAAACATGGGATTTGGTTGAGCTACCAAAAGGTAAAGAAGTCATTGAAGTGAAATGGGTTTACAAGAGCAAGAGTAATGCTAAAGGCAAGATAGAAAGGCACAAGGCAATGCTGGTTGTCAAAGGGTACAAGCAGCAGTATGGGAGAGATTATGAAAAGACTTTTGCACCGGTTGCAAGAATGGAAACCGTGAGAGCAGTGCTATCCATAGCAGCGCAAAACAAATGGAAAGTCTACCAAATGGACGTGAAGTCAACATTCCTAAATGGAGTGTTAAAGGAAGAGGTCTATGTTGAACAACCTCTAGGCTATGAGAAGAAAGGTGAAGAGCACAAAGTGTGAAAATTGAAGAAAGCTCTTTATGGGCTGAAGCAAGCGCCAAGAGCATGGTACAGCAGAATAGATTCATATCTATTGGATAATGAATTGGACAAGTGTGAAGGAGAACCCACCGTCTACATCAAAGAAAAAGATGGTAAAATTTTAATTGTTGTCTTGTATGTTGATGATGTTATTTTCACAGGTAATGATGATCAGCTCATTAAGAATTTTAAATCAGTCATGAAAGAGGAATTTGAAATGACTGACATGGGTTTCTTGAGATACTTCTTAGGCATAGAAGTAGATCAAAATGAAAAAGGAATTTTTATCTCACAGGCAAGATATGTAAATCAAGTATTGAGCAGATTTAACATACAAGAATGCAAGGCAGCGATCACTCCCATAGTGATGGGATTAAAACTCAGCAGAGAGGACAACAGCAAGGATTTTGATCCTAGCTTGTACAAGAGTATTGTAGGCAGCCTTATGTATTTAATAGCAACCAGGCCTGATATTATGTACGCTGTTAGTTTAATTTCCAGATTCATGGAGAGGCCAAAGGAGGCACATTGGCAGGCAGCAAAAAGAATTTTGAGGTATGCCAAAGGTACCAAAATGTTTGAAATTTTATATAATGTCTCAGAACATTCAGATTTGGTTGGATACACTGATAGTGATTGGGCTGGAAGTGTTGATGATCGGAAAAGCACTTCCGGTTATGTTCTTCATATGGGTTCAGGAGCCATTTCACGGGCTTCTAAGAAGTAGTCCATTGTAGCATTGTCTACAGCAGAGGCTGAATATGTGGCAGCTACAGCAGCAGCGTCTCAAGCAGTTTGGATGAGAAGGATGTTGAGGAGCTTAGGCCAAGAGCAGGCAAAAGCGACAGTGATTTTTTGTGACAATAGCTCAGCTATTGCATTGTCGAAGAATTCAGCGTTTCATAAGAAAACGAAACACATTGATACAAGGTTTCACTACATTAGAGAATTGGTGAACAATGAAGAAATTGTCCTAGAACATTGCAGGACTCAAGAACAGGTTGTAGACATCTTGACAAAGCCACTGGATCAGAAAAGCTTTGAATTTTTTAGGAAGTGTATGGGTATGACCAAATGCCCAGCAGTTGAAATTAAATGGGAGTGTTGAAAATGTAATTTCAACGCCGTACCAGCGCCAAAACCACCTCAGAAAACCACAAACCGCCAGTAACCTCATCGGACCGCTTTTGGTTTGCAAATGGTTTCCGTACAAACGACTCCGATAAGATATAGTGTTGACGCGTGGATGTGGGGTGACATCACCCTCTGACACTTATCGGAAGATAAATGTCGGTCAAAAATGGTCATCCGATATTCGTCCGATCTGATCTTGGATTCTCCGCCGTCGGATCGAGGTCAAAGCTGGGTACACTCTGCAGGGAATGGAGATTGCGTAAAGTTTTTTTTGACTAGTAAATTAATTTATGAAGTACCTTCGATCATAAATCTAATTCATATCGCCATGTTGAGAATTAAATGGTGAATGTTTTTTTTGTTCCGTACGGTGTAAAACACACAGCTCGCAAAAAAAGATAAGACAGAGTCTATTTTTATTGGTATGAAACGCAGCAGCGTAGTGTTTTTTTTTTTGGTAATGTAAGAAATGAAAAGAACGCACAGGAGTGCAGGAGAAGGCCGAGAGGTGAAAAAGAACGCATAGGAGTGCAGGAGAAGGCCGAGAGGTGAAAGAAGAAAACCAGAGGAGGTTTGTATAAAAAACCATGAATTGTTTCACACAGCAGTAAAAAGGTAAAACTGTAAGTCCTTGTAATTTTTGTTTTTCACACAGCAGTGAATGTAAATGAAATTTTTTACACAAAGTGGTGTAAAATTTCAAAGGAGACAGAGTAATTTCTTTTGTAATGCTTTGGTGAATCCCTCTGAGTGAAAGAGGATGAATATGTCTCAGTGAATTTATTTTAATGAATGGAAATCTTTTATGGTGGTGCAATACTCTGTTTAGTAAATTTCTTTTTCCTTTAAAGCTTCCCTGTGCACAAAAGATCCTGGAGTAAAGGAAACAGAGCATCGCCTCTGTGTGTTTTATTTTTTGTGTTTTTGGGATTTTGCCTGAAAAATCCCCAACAATCTCCCTTGGTGTAGTCGTGAGCCACAAAGTTAGCACCTCCACCGTCTATTTGGTACTCAGCTTCCATGAAGCCCTTCACAATTCAAGAGCCACAGATGGCTCCCAAGCACTGACATATCATGTAGAAGACAACCCGTGGCAGAGACAACTTTTTGGCCAAGAACAACCCAAAGGTCACTGTAGGGTTAATGTGACAACCTGAAATTCCTGTTGTGCAAAAGACAAGACATAAGATCATTCCCCCAAAGGCCCATGCAATCCCCTGAATTCCAATAGAATTAGAGCAAACATTGTCGTCCCTCTTGACACCCATGACTGTGAAGATTGTGATGTAAAGAAACAAGAAATAACATGAACTCTGCAATACCTGCGCTCCAAAAGACCATGACTCGAACTCCTCGGGCTCGAACAGTGGAGTTGGGCTAGCTTCCTTATAATCCTTTTCCCTCGTTTGTGCCGCAATCCCCAGCGCTGCCTCTCGACATACTTGTTCGCCCCAAGCTTAACGTCTTCTTCTTTTCCTTCCATTTTCAACACAAAAACTCAAAAAGAACTATATGATAATAAGACTGTGTGAACCACTCAAAAGAATGGCAAATATTGCAGCGCAAAAAATGCAGAATGAATGAATGTGTGATCAGGTTAATGCAGGTTTACTCAAAGAGAGATGTACGTATTTGGTGTTTTATACTTAGCAGTCCTCGTTCTGAGATAATGTTGATATTACCAAAGTAGGGATAGACTAGTTCCCGCCAATTCACGGGGGAGTACACCTCGCAAAGTTGGGCACCTCTAAGAAAGGAAGCACATGAAGTAATTCAATCGCTCCAGTTCTTTCAACTCCAAAAAGATGGTGTGTTACATCACTTATGGTTGTTGAAGAAGGATGAAAAAATCCCTGCAAGAGAAATCAACCTTCTATCCAATGGTGCTATGGTGCACACTTGTACACCGTTTATTTTCAAAAGAGGAATGCCTTATGTTTTAAAAATCATTTTCATGTTTTATTAATGAATAAAGAAGTACAATTTTATAGTTGTAAAAATATCTCATTTTCATAATTTTGTTAATAATATATTTAAAAAACAATAATAACTTAAGTTAGATCCATAACATATTAATACACTAATAAATTAAACATATTTTATTAAAGCACTATGAGAAAAAACTACCAAATGAAGCATTCTCTTGCATTTAACACTAAAACCTCTTTGGAAGATAATACTGGCAAGTCATCAAATTATTTTTATAATTGGTTAATTTTCCTCTTTCATACTTCAAGATGTAGAATTTTGCACGCTACCTTCCTATGGAACCAATCCACCAATATTTTGGAGTTTCTGCCCAGATTGAAAATAATAATATTAAAAACTACCATATTTAAAGCGCACCACATTGCAAGCAATTATGCAATAAAATATGCCCCTTGACCCAACCTTACCTTACACTTTAGAAATTGATTTTGTGGAAAAATATAACAACACCAACACCAAATTTTTCCTCTTGACGTACTCCATTAAAAAACACTCACACACACAAAACCATCATTAATATCTAATTCTCGGACAACCTACGTTATTTTATGCTTAACAGGCCCCACTTGATGAATGTAAGATTCTCGAACGTTATGAATGATATCAAGAGCATTTACCACAATATCCTCAAACAACACTTTGTGTCTTCCTAACCATATTTCCCAAATCACAAACACATGGATAAATTTTAAAAGGGAGGACTTAATTCATTGAACCCATAACCAAAGACACTCGTCTACACATTGGCTAAACCATTGCCCAAAAATGTTGAAAAAACAAAAAAAATGAATTCCAAACCTTTCTGAGGAAGGGGATATCTACCAAAAGATGGCACATTGACTTGGCATTTTGATAGTAAAGAACAAAAACACTAGGGGCCTCCCAACTTCTTTTATTACAATTTTCCCATGTGAGAACTCCCCCTTCTAGCAACAACCACAAAAACAACATACATTTCAATGAATATTGAGCATTCCATATATAGTAGTGCCACCATTTAACAAAACAAATTGGATTTCTCTTTATCAAGGCCTTGTATGATCGAGGTAGATATTGGTGACCGACCACCTATTCCACTTGGACCTCCAGCTGGTTTCATTACTTTCCTTGATTATAGCACAATTTACTACTTTTACCAATTTTTTGGATCTTGAACTTGCAAAAATGTTTTGACCCCTTAAATGGTATTTTTTGAGGTTCACAGTGGGCGCTATGCAGAAAATGGAGATCATATGACCAAGTTATGACCCTTGGAAGTCGGTTATCTAGCTAACCTCAATGGGGTCCTAAAACTCTTGGAGTCCCATCTCTTAGGGTTAGGGTTTTGGTTGTTTGGGGTTTCTGCTTGTTGTTCAGTACTAAAAAAACCCTTGAGCCTCATTGTAACACAATTCAGAGGCATGTTGCGGCCACATCTCTTCTCAAAGATAAGTTACCATCGTTTGAGCTAGTTTATTTCCATTTTGCATGTAACAACTTTACGTGCTTTTTTATTAATGAATTGAAGTTTTGTTTTCATTGTTTCTTGTGTTTCTATCCATATATGTATTTCATTTCATTCCTTCATAAATCGGGATCACTGTAAGCCTCCCTACCTATGATAGTTCCATCTTGTTTATTCAGAGACCATCAAATTTTGTCCTCATCATCATTTATTACCATCCTTTCTTCCTTTAAAATATGAAAATAATGTTACCATTCCACCTATTGAAACATCGAAAAATTGAACTCTCCAGCAAAGAATCAATGTTGACTGCACATCTCATTTACACCATCCTTCACCACATCAACAAGAATGAAGAATCCCCTTGTGTTTAATCCTTTAACTAAACCTTCCATTGACATGTATCTATGACTATAGGCTAACCACGGGTCACGACCATTCAAAATATTTTTACCATTACCAATCTACCACAAATATAATTTTCAATAGTACAAAAACCCCTTACCAAATTCCTTGAGATCATCAACATCCCTGATACCAACTTTGGAGTAGATTTCAACCAATCGTCAATATAAAGTAATTTCAAATATTTATTCTTCATTTATCTACTCCACATAATTTTGCCAAACAAACAATGCCACAACTCTTGGCATCCAAATCTTGAGACAAGGTGGGAAAATTAAGTAAACCTTGAGCTCCTAAAAATTTTGTTAAGGAAATCTTCTTCCAATGAATAAGAAAAACACTTCTTTTTTTATCCTTACCCTTCCATAGGAAAAAAAACAGAACTTTTGAATTGAGTTTAAAATTTCTTTTTTTATTTCAGCTAAGGTTTACTAGTAATTAGGAATTCTTTCAACAACAGATGTAATTAGAATCAAGTGGCCTCCCATCGATACCCACTAACTGCATCATAATTTTATGTGCTTTTCCACTTTTCTTATCAACCATTTCCAATCAGCTACTAACTGTTAATTTAATCTTAAGAAAAAAAATGAGATATTTTATCCCTTCATTGAGATGGCTAGATGACAATGTAAAAGTATGCTTTAAAGGGTTAAAGCTATCCTCCTCCATATTGCTACTAAAAAAAATGATTTCTCCATGTTCACATCCATCCCAAGCACAACGTAAAAATAATCCAAAATGTCCTTATACATTTGGCGGTCCTCAACAAAACCCATTCTAAACAGTAAAAAATCATGAACAAAAGAGATCTGAGTAATGAATAGATCTTTTTCCACTGTCACACCGTAAATTCTTCCTTCATCCTTTTCTTATTGGATCATCCTACTTGACTCTTCTATCATAAGAAGAAACAAGAAAGCGGATAGGGGACACCCCTATCTAATTCCCATCGACACTCTTATAGAATCAGAAGGTTCTCCATTAATCAAGACAAAAAAAGATTGTTAATCTAATCTAAACCATAATCTATGAGACACTATCAAAACTCAATTCAATCTGCAAAAGAACAAATCTAAGGAATTACCAATGGAATTTATCATAAGCTTATTTTAAATCAATCCTCATTAAAAGAGTGGGAATCTTCTTTCCTTTAATATGATGCATTACTTCCTCAATGACACCTAGAGTATCATGAATCAAGCAATTGTTTAAAAACACCATCTGGGCTGAAGACATATACTTCGAGAGCCCCACTTGTAATATATTTGCTAATAATTTTGAAATCACTTTATACAAAAAGTTATATAAAGGTGTAGGACAAAGTCACTGAAATACCTTGGATGGACACTTTTATGAATTAGAGCTAGAAAGGAGGCGTTGAGGATACTATACACAAAGTCCCCCTCATTGAATCCTCATCTACCTCCACTATATTCTTCCCCATGATATCAAAATAGTGTAGAAACAGATCCACTATCCAGCCATTACAACCCTAAAATTGTTTCCTTTAGAATTTTTTTTATAATATTGAAAATATCCACTTTCGATATTGACCCCCTAATCCAATCTACATCCTATTTTGAAAGGAAACTAGGATATGACTTGATAACTTGCATATGATCCTGATCCCCGATATTTGTTATTCCTCAATCTAAGATTAGACTTTAAGAATAAACGAGACCTTCTTGAGCTAAATCATCACGAGAGACCAAAGCCATTGATGCAGGAACATAAGGGTTGAAGAGTATTTCGAAGAATTATTCCAAAGATAAAAAAAAATATTACAAGCAAAGAAGTGGGATCCTTTAGCCATGAATTTCCATGTTTTTCTAATTAAGCATAGAGCTAGAATATATGATTTGATCATGGTGTAATGAGTTTTAGTTAGTTAGTTGTAGTGTAGATTCTCGAGGAGAATGCCTCGCAAGACAGATAGGGTTAAGGAATTTTAGCTTTGAATTAGGATCTAGTTGTTAGCATGAAGCAATACTTATGTAATTCTCACATTATTGTAAATGGATTTTGACTGTTAAAGAAAATTGGTTTTCCAAGAGAAAATCCAATGAATTGGGAAAATTAGTCTCTGTGCATATGAATGAAAAATTCCTGTGAAATCCCGAAGCATAATGTCCTTCGAAATATCTGTTTTTATTGCGAAATTTGAAGTTTAATTGATATTCTGTGAGATGAATGAAATGGTGTTGACTGTGTTAAATTTTAGCGTTTTTTAACTATGTTTCTCTTGACCTATGAGTGTGTGGAGTGGACGGTAGAGATGAGTGGATTGGACGGTTGAGATCAATGGTGCGGATGATTGAGATTAGTGGAGGAAAATCCAAGGACACAACACATGAAGATTTGTTTTGGACCCTTAGATCTTGGTCGAGGTAGATCAACGGTGTTTGAGCATAGAAGTTAACCGATAGTTAACAATCCAAGGCGGGTTGGAGAAACCACAAGTGGATATAGGGTGGAAGAAGGGCGGTAAGTGGTAATTCCCCTAGTGGCTTTGATTCCATACATATCGTGACACGTAGCAGAGAGGAGAGAGAGGGAAACCACTTTTTTGGGTGGATTTGGAGTGCGCAGGTTAGCCCGCCAATATGTGTATGAACTGTTAGATCTAGTGGAGCAATATCGATGGTCCACATGCATGGAGTAAGTTCAAGGTCAAGGAGCATTGAGACCATTGGATCTTAAAGAGATAAATGGTGAAGAAGTGCAATGAGTTGGTAGAATGCAGATTTCAAATTTTATGAAGTTGTGGTTTATATTACCGTCAGGTCTGGACTAGTGGTGACTTAGGAGAACTATACAGTTTTAGAGGAGTTTGCTAATTCAGTGGAAGTGCTAAGGTTTTCAATGGATGACAAAGAGTCCATTAAACTAGCAATCACACTTAGAACCAGAAGTAGAAGATATAATCTCATAGTTTGGAAGATTAACACTCCTGCCTGTACCCAGACCACCATCATTAGTGGTATCAGAGCAACCTGTTGACACTGAATCAAATCTCAAAAGCAAGAGAAGGAAATCCAATATGGATTTCAGAGTTCGAATAGGATGAGGACATGGTAGAAGAGGATGACCAGTTGCAAATGCTGAGGTGATGGAAGCTATGCAACAGATGCAGGCTAGATTAGAAGCATTAACAACAGGGAGAAATATAGATGATGGAGATGTTAGTGAGCCTGAGGTTGAAACTGAAGAACACGAGGAAACTATAGCATTTACTGCTAAGATGAGGTTCTTCCAATTAGTGTTGAGATCCACAGCTAGGCCAAAAACTGAGGTTTCAATATATGCAGGAGGATTGAATCTAGAAGAATTGATAGACTGGATTAATGGCATGGAGAAATTCTTTGATTATGAAGAAATTGAAGATGAGAAGAAAGTAAAGTTTGTTGTCACCAAGCTAAAAGGACATGCAACACTTTGGTGGGATGGAGTGTAGGAAGAAAGAAAGATTCTTAGTAAACAACTAATTAGGAATTGGAACAGGATGGTAGTGAAGCTAAGAGGCAAGTTTCTACCAAGTAATTATCAGCAAACCTTGTTCAGACAAATGTAGAATCTTAGGCAGAGGTCTATGACAGTGAGAGAATATATAGAGGAATTCTATAAGGTATGTATAAGAGCTGGACAAACTCAGGATACAGATGAGAAGGTGGTTAGATATGTGAATGGTCTCATGATGGACATTCAAGATGAGATAAGTATATTGTCTCCTAAAACAATAGAAGAAGCTTATTAGGTGGTATTGAAAGATGAAGAAAAACTCATAAAGAAGAATTCTACCAAAGGAAGAGGTACTTTCTGAGGAAAAGGAAGTCAAGTTGGTAGAAGAAGATCTACAACACCTAGAGATGGAGCTAGCAGTAGCTCAACCCAACATGCAACCACAGAAGTTGATGCAGGTGGCAGAGGGATTTCTTCCAGAGAAAGAGGAGGAAAAGGCAGAGGAACAGAAGTAAGATGTTACAGATGTAACAAACTGGGAGATAGAGCTTTTGAGTTCCCAGAGAATGCAGGAACAAGTTAGAGGAATGCAATTGTTGCTCAAGTTTAGGAAGAAGCAATAGCAGTGACAGAAGAAGAAGATGTACTAAAGACAAGAGAATCTTTGGTATTCAATAAAGTTCTGCTCAAGCCAGCAAAGGAGATAGTTGAATCATCACAAAGAAAGACTTTGTTCATAACAGTGTGTAAGGTTCAAGGGAAATGCTGTCAGATGATTATTGATAGTGGAAGCATTGATAATTTGGTCTCTACAGAAGTGGTGGAGAAATTAATTTTGAATTCAATGAGACATCCAACACATTACAAGGTGTCTTTGTTACAAAGGGACATTGGTTGTTAGTGAATGAATAGTGTCAAGTGGAGTTGCGGTTGGGAAAATATTAGGATAAAATTGTATGTGATTTGATTCCTATGGATGTGTGTCACATATTGCTTGGGAGACCTTGGCAATATGATAGATGAGCTATGCATGATGGGAAAAGAAACACCTACAAGTTTGGTAATGATGGTGTCAATCATACATTGCTGCCTATGGGAGAAGAGGATGCATCAAGAAAGAAGAATGATCCAAAAACTCTATTACTAGGAGGAAAGGAATACTTACAGCATATTGAAGAAAATGAGGTAAATTTTGTTGTAATTTGCAGGCCCAAAGTAATGATGACTTCTACTAAAGTTTCTAATTTACCCATTGAAATTCAAGAAATGTTGGACAACTATTGTGATATCATTGTTGATGATTTGCCTAATGAGTTACCACCGACTAGAAGAATTAGCCATCATATAGATTTGATTCCTGGAGAAAATCTACCAAACAAAGCAGCCTACAAAATGACTCCCACAGAAAATGAAGAGGTTAGAAAGCAGGTTCAGGAACTTCTTGACAAAGGACTGACCAGAGAAAGATTTAGTCCTAGCACAGCACCAAGAATGTTGAGTCCAAACAAAGATGGAGGCTGGAGAGCATGTATTGATTCAAGAGCCATCAATAAAATCACAATTAGGTACGAATTTCCTTAACCTAGAATTGAAGGTTTGATGGATTGTTTGAGATGAGCAAAGTATTTACAAAACTAGATCTTAAGAGTGGGTATCATCAGATAAGGATAAGAGAAGGGGATGAGTGGAAAACTTCTTTTAAGACAAACGAAGGATTCTATGAATGGAGAGTAATGCCTTTTGGGTTGTCAAATGCACCAAGTACGTTTATGAGACTCATGAATGAAGTTCTTAAGGAGTTTATTGATAAATTTGTAATATTATATCTAGACGATATATTAGTTTACAGCAGGTCTAAGGAGGAGCACGCGAGACATTTGAATTATGTCTTACAAAACTTACAGCAAGAGAAATTATTGCTGAATTTGAAGAAATGTTCATTCATGAAAGAGGAATTAGTGTATTTGGGTTTTGTTATTTCCGCTGAAGGATTGAAGATGGACCCAGAGAAGATCAAGGTAATCATGGAGTGGCCTTAACCTAAAATTATCTTTGAGGTAAGAAATTTTCATGGTCTTGCTAGTCTTTATCGGAAATTCATAAATAATTTTAGTAATATCAATGCTCCTATTATTGAGACTATAAAGAAGGATAAACAACCATTTAAATGGACTGCTAAAGCAGAAAAGAATATTCAGTTGTTGAAGAAGGAGATCACTGAAAAACCTATTTTGGTTCTACGTGATTTTACTAAACCTTTCCAAGTGAAATGTGATGCCAGTGGAGAAGTTATTGGAGGTGTTTTAAGTCAAGAAGATAGACATGTAGCTTATTTTAGTGAAAAGATAAATGATTCAAAGAAGAAGTATTCTTCTTATGATAAAGAGTTTTATGCAGTTGTGCAATCATTGAGGAAGTGGAGACATTATCTAATGCCAAAAGAATTCATACTTTATTTAGATAACCATGCATTGCAGTATATTATGCAGCAGCCAAAGCTTAACCAGAAACATGCCAAATGGGTAGAGTATCTTGAGGGCTTCAATTTTGTCTTCAAGCATATAAATGGAAAATCAAACAAAATTGCAGATGCTTTAAGTAGGAGAAGTATATTATTTCAAGAGAGTCAAATTTAAGTGTTGGGTTGTGATTTTGTTAATGAATTGTATGAGACAGATTTAGATTTTAAAGAGGCATTTGAAGCTTGTAAAAATCCTGTTTTGATGGATAGGAATAAATAGTTGGATTATTTCTTACAAGATGGATTGTTGTTTAAGAGAAATCAATTGTGCATACCAAATTTTTCTATGAGGGAGAACTTAATCAGGGAGAAACATAGTGGTGGACTTGCATGACATTTTGTTATAGATAAGACTTATGAGCAATTGAACATATTTTATTTCTGGCAGAAAATGAGATCTGAAGTGAAAAAGTTTGCGAAAACTTGCAAAGTCTATCAATATGCAAAGGGAAGAAGCCAAAACACTGGTTCGTATGTTCCATTACCAATTCCAGATAGGCCTTGGGATATGGTAAGTATGGATTTGTTTTTGGGCTTACCAAAGAATCAAAGAGGAAATGATTCAATTTTTGTTGTAGTGGATAGATTTTCAAAAATGGCACATTTTATTCCATGTTATAAAACTAGTGATGCTACTCACATTTCTAATTTGTTTATCAAGGAGATTGTAAGATTGCATGGGTTTCTTAAGAGTATTATCTCAAACAAGGATTCCAAATTTGTTGGACATTTCTGGAGGACACTATGGAAGAAGCTGGGAACTAAACTGAGTTTTAGTTTTGCCTATCATCCACAGACTGATGGATAGACTGAAGTTGTGAACAAGAGTTTGGGTAATCGTGTAAGGAGTCTTACTATAGAAAATACAAAGCAGTGGGATCAAGTATTGGCACAGGCTAAATATGCATACAATGATTCACCTAACAGGAGTAGAGGATAGAGTCCATTCCATATAGTTTATAGAATTCATCCCAGAGGAGTATCTGAGTTTAGAAACATGGGAAAAGATGAGACGAGAAGTGGAGAGGGAGAAGATTTTGCTTTAGAAATACAAGCAATACATGAACAGGTGAAACATCAGCTGCAGGATAGGAACATCAAATACAAAAACAGAGCAAACATGAGAAGAAGAGTAGTGAATTTTGAAGTTGCGGATTTGGTTTTAGCGCACCTAAGGAAGGAAAAATTTCCAAAGAGGGAGTATAACAAATTGAAGTTCAATAAAATTGGACCATGCAGAGTATTAAGGAATTTTTTTGCAAATTCATATGAAATTGAATTATCCCCTGGTGTTGGAATATCTCCAAATTTCAATGTTGCTGATAAATTTTAGCTTTGAATTAGGATATTGTTGTTAGGATGAATCAATACTTGTGTAATTTTCACACTATGATAAAGGGATTTTGACCGTTAAATAAATTTGGCTTTCCAGGAGCAAATCCAGTGAACTGTGAAAATTAGTCTCTATGCATGTGAATGAGAAATTCTTGTCAAATCTCGAAGGATAATCTCCTTTGAAATCTATGTGTTATTGTGAAATTTCAAGTTTAATTGATATTATATGAGATGAATGAAATGGTGTTGACTGTGATAAATTCAGTGTTTTCTAACTATGTTTCTCATGAAATCTAAGTGCGTGGAGCGGACGGTTGAGATGAGTGGAGTGGACGGTCGAGATCAGTGGAGGAAAACCCAAGGACACAACACATGAATAGCTTGATATTATGTAACTTTCTAGAGAAATTTATTGTTCCTCCATTTGCAATCATCATTTGACATTCTGGTGCCGGATAGAGGAAGCAATTCAATTCTTTTGCTACCTTACAATGAATAAAATTATGGGTGCTTCCTGAATCAATCAACACTCTATACCTTTTTATTCTTGATTTGTCCTTCTACCTTGATGGTTTGAGGAGTGGTAATTCCAGCCAATGCATTACAAGATATGGTAGGATTCATTCTTCTTTATCTAGGATTTTTTCTTGTAGTATATCCTCTTCTTTTGACCTTTCTTGCTCCTTTTCTTCTTCCTCTTCACAATCTATGTAGAATAATTTCTTCTCAGCACACTTATGACCTTTAGTGTATTTTCTATCACAACTGTAACAAAGCCCTTTTGCTCTTTTTTCTTCCAATTGTTGTGTGTCAACCTTATAGGTTGTGGAAGACTAGGGGCAACAACACTTCCGTCTTTATAGTTGTGAGTGGTATGCTTCCTGGTTGCCATAATTTCGCTTTCCATTTTTCTTGCTAACTTGAATGCCTTCTCTAATGAATCAGGTTTCCCAAAGGCAAACATCATGTTGGATATTATCCTTTAAATACCCTGTGAACACATCAATCCTATGCTCCTCTGGAATATCTTTTACCCTTATGTTCAATTTTTGGAACTCCTCAATGTGCTCCATTATTGAACCCTTTTGTTTGTGACTTATCAATTGACTTTAAAAAGTGTTGCTTTTTGTATCCTCATAATGTGCTATCAATTCTTCCGTAAAATTGCCCAAGTGATAAATCTTTTACGAGAGTAAAGCCATTGATACCATACAAACTGATTTGGTTCCAAATATAAAGTTGCCATACGTACCTTTTGTGTGTTTTGCACATTATTGAGATCGAAAAATTGCTCCATCTGTAATATCCATGTTGCGGGATCCTTGCCATCAAACCTCCTCATATCGGTTTTTGGAATATGGTGGGTCTTCGATCCCACATTAGCGTCTATGGAATCATGATTAACATTTCTTTTGTTCTCATCATGAGTTTCCTTTAGTACCCTTTCACCATTAGTGGCCATTTCTTGTAGCAACTTATTCATATTTATTGTTAATTCTTCCATCTTATCATCCATGCCATCAATTTTAGCGTCCATGCCATTCATCTTAGCGTCCATGCCATTCATCTTAGCTTCTACGCCCTTCTTTAAATAATTCATCTTAGCTTCTACACCTTTCTTTAAACCATCCATCTTAGCTTCTACATCTTTCCTTAAACCATCCATCTTAGATTCTGTTGCTTTTTGTGCAAGTGACACTTGTTGCACTTGTTCTTGTATTTTTGATATATCATGTAGCATATCTTCCTCTTCTTCATGAGTCATGCTAGAGCTTTCAGGTTCCTTACTAGGTGTTTGCATTTTCTTTCCTCGGGGCATTAGTTACCGATAATAATGTTCTACTATGCCCTTTGAATTCCTTCAAATAAATTTTCAAACCAAGCTTAAGCAAAAATTAAAGAAAATCTACACACCTTTTTTCATTTTGTAGGACCTCGATATTGCCTCTGATGTATCTCCGTACTTTCTGATTATCTAGTTCTGAATTTGTGACCTGTAGTAGCCCTCTGTGTCCTCTTTCCAATGCCACAAGTCTGGCCCAAATTGGATTCTCCAAGGAAGAGATACGAAATCTCCCACAGTGACTTGATTATAGACTAGTTCAGTAGAGAGAACTTGTATGACGTGCCATGAGTCACTGTTTCGACCTTTGGATCTAAAAAAAACCCACAAGAAACTACAGTCCGTCCTCTTTCTGTAACTTTTTATGAAATTTCAATCCGATCCTCAGAGAGAAAGTTATGACGATTTTCCCCAGGTCACCTGTTTTGAATGTAATTCAGGAGTCTGCAAAAAGACCAACTTCCTCAGATCATATATCCGAAAATATTGCGCCAAAAGCTCTGAAATTCGGACCCAACGTTCACCGTCAATTCTTCTCAAATGGGTTTTTTTTTTGACTTCTGAAACATCACAGAAAACAAGTTATAGTGAAAATTCCACGATGACCTGTTTGGAGCAGTGAAACCCTAGAATCCAAAGCTCTGATACCAAATGTTATGAAACCAGCTCAAGAAAAGATAGAAAATA
>APFE030959753.1:21007-40493 GCA_000404065.3 Pinus taeda
GGCCTGATGTTTGGAGGAACACTTCCTGGAATCAGATGAATAGCATGATCATGATCATGCATAGGTGGGAGACCTTTAGGAGTCTCAAATACCTTGGAATTATTGTCCATGACTTTTTGGAGATCTGGAGAAATAGATGATTCTAATGTGGAAACATCTAGCAGCATAATTGTGCAATTACACCTCTTTGCTCCTTTTTTAGAAGCTTTGTCATACCATTAGAGCTTATTACCTTTCTTGGTTTCCCTGCAATACCCCTTAATTCAACTTCCTTTCCTTCCGTAGAAAATTTCATGAAACGTTCTTGAAAATTAAAAGCTATTGTACCGAGGGATTGTAGCCATTGGACTCCTAGTACAACATCAGCACCTCCCATTGGAATGGAAAGCATTGGGCTAGTCAATACATATTCTCCTATGGATAGCTTGATATTATGGCACTTTCGAGAGCAATTTATTGTTCCTCCATTTGCAATCATCACTTGACACTCTGGTGTTGGATATAGGAAGCAATTCAATTCTTTTGCTACCCTACAATGAACAAAATTGTGGGTGCTTCCTGAATCAATCAACACTATTACCTTTTTCTTCTTGATTTGTCCTTCTATTTTGATAGTTTGAGGAGTGGTAATTCCTGCCAATGCATTACAAGATATGGTTGGATTTATTTCTTCTTCATCTAGGCTTTGTTCCTGGAGTATATCTTCTTCTTTTGACATTTCATGCTCCTTTTCTTCTTCCTCTTCACAATCTATGTAGAATAATTTCTTCTCAACACACTTGTGACCTTTAGTGTATTTGCTATCACAACTGTAACAAAGACCTTTTGCTCTTTTTTCTTCCAATTGTGGTGGTGTCAACGTTATAGGTTGTGGAAGACTAGGGGCAACAACACTTCCGTCTTTATAGTTGTGAGTGGTATGCTTCCTGGTTGCCATAATTTTGCTTTCCATTTTTCTTGCTAACCTGAATGCCTTCTCTAATGAATCCGGTTCCCAAAGGTGAACATCATGTTGGATATTATCCTTTAAAGTCCCTATGAACACATCAGTCCTATGCTCCTCTAGAATATTTTTACCCTTATGTTCAATTTTTGGAACTCCTCAATGTGCTCCATTATTGAAACCCTTTTGTTTGAGACTTATCAATTGGCTAAAAAAAGTGTTTCTTTTTGTATCCTCATAATGTGCTATCAATTCTTCCATAAAAATTGCCCAAGCCATAATTTGTTTATGATAGCAAATCCATTGATACCATACAAACTGATTTGGTTCCAAATATAAAGTTGCAATATGTACCTTTCTTGTGTTTTGCATATTATTGAGATCGAAAAATTGCTCCGTCTGTAATATCCATGTTGCGGGATCCTTGCCATCAAACTTCCTCATATCGATTTTTGGAAAATGGTGGGTCTCCGATCCAATATTAGAGTCTATGGAATCATGATTAACATTTCTTTTGTTGCCATCATGAGTTTCCTTTACTACCCTTTCACCATTAGTGACCATTTCTTGTAGCAACTTATTCATATTTATCTTCAATTCGTCCATGTATGTCTTCAAATCTATCTTCAAATCATCCATCTTAGCTTCTACGCCTTTCTTTAAACCATCCATCTTAGCTTCTACATCTTTTTTTAAACCATCCATCTTAGATTCTATTCCTTTTTGTGCAAGTGACAATTGTTGCACTTGGTCTCATAATTTTGATATATCATGTTGCGTTTCTTCCTCTTCTTCATGGGTCATGCTAGAGCTTTCAGGTTGCCTACTAGGTGTTTGGATTTTCTTTCTTCAGTGCATCAATTACCAATAATAATGCTTTACTATGCCCTTTGAATTCCTTCAAACTAATTTTTCAAACCAATCTTATGAAAAAAATTTAAAAAAGCTACACATCTTTTTTTCTTTGTAGGAGCCTGATATTGAATCTGAGGTATCTTTGTAATTTTAGATCATCCAGTTCTGAACTTGTGATCTATGGTAGCCCTCTATGTCCTATTTCCAATGCCACCATTCTGATCCAAATTGGATTCTCCAAGGAAGAGTTATAAAAAATCTTCCACAATGAGCTCATAATAGACTAGTTCAGTAGAGCGAACTTGTATGACGTGCCACCAGTCATTGTTTTGACCTTTAGCTCTGAAAAATATATAGAAGCAACTATAGTCCATCTTCTTTCTACAAATTCTTATGAAATTTCAATCCAATGCTCAAAGAAAAACTTATGACGATTTTCCCCAGGTCACCTGTTTGGAATGTAATTCAGGATTCTACAAAAACCCCAACTTCCTCATATCAGAACTCGACAAATGTAGCGCAAAAAGACTAAAATTCGGACCCAAGATTTAGCACGATGTCTTTTCAAATGGGTGTTTTTTTCAACTTCTGAAATGTCGCAGAAAAAAGTTATAGCAAATATTCCTCGATGACCTATTTGGAGCATCGAAACCCTAGAATCCAAAGCTCTGATACCAAATGTTATTTAACCAGCTCAAGAAAAAGATAGAAAAGATAGATCAATGCCTTAGAATTCAGCCTCTTTGAGGGGGCAACCTCCTTTACATTGCATAAATGAACAATTATTTGATGTCTCAAATGACAAAACCTCCTTTCTATATATAGGAGTCTAAGGAGTCACAATATAACCCAACCGACCTAATAATAATAATATAAAGCTAGAAAAATAACAATAGACGGATTCTATGGGCACAGTAATAAAAAAATGGGGACAATAGGGGCACAACAATATTAATAAGGGGTATAATTACAATAGTAATGGGGTAATCACTAGTATTATAGGGACCCAACAATTATTTTGGAGGATATGTGTACTATGTTACATTAACTAAGCATTTCGCTTACAAGACATGGATTTACTTCATGTAAGAAAAATAAGAAATCTTTTATAAGTTCCGAGAATTCAAATCTGAAGTTGAAAAAGTGAAGGGAAAGAAAATTAGGATATTCAGATATGATAATGGAGGTGAATATTCATCAAGGGCATCATTTCATTTTGTGAAGAATTTGGGATTAAGAGGGAGTTGATAGTCCCTTATAATACACAAGAAAATGGAGTTCCTAAAAGAAATAGTAGGATTGTAAGTTAATTATGACTCTCATGTTTAAAAAATTGAGAGAGTTGAGAGACTCCTAGTATAACTTTGTAGATCCATCCATGTACTAGAAGTTGATTGTCTCACTAATTCATTTGGTTAATACTAGGGAAATCATTTTATTTCTTGTAAACATGTTGGACCAGTTCTAGTTGGAATCTATACATGATCATTAGATGTAATAGAGAACATATTGAGATACTTGTGTGGTACGATTGATTACTATTTGAGATATGTCTCAAACAATGACATATAGCTACAGGGATATACCGATGCAGATTAGTTTGGGAGTGCTGAAGATAGAAGTGTACCTCCATAATCTTATTTAGTATGGGATATGCCATGATTTCATGGATGAGAAGGACCCATGAACCTGTCATACTCACTATTGCCAAGGAAAAATATATTGCATCTAGATTGGTAAGTTGTGAAGTAGTGTGGCATAGGAAGTTACTTGCAAGACTTTCTAATCATGTGGTTGAGTTGATTGTGATATATTGTGATAATAAAAGTTATGTGAATTTGACATAGAATCCATTTTTCCATGACAGGTCAAAGCACATTGAGATCAAGTACTACTTCATTCGTGACATGGTTCAAAAGGGAGGAATAAAGCACAATTATGTCTCCATCAATGAGTAGATTGTAGACATTCTAACAAATCCTATATCCCATGTGAATTTTGTATATTTCAGAGACAACTATACTTGAGAATGCCTCTCTCATTTAGAGGGACTGTTAATGAGATAACATCATGGAATACCATTTTCCCTGTATGAAGTATTATGACCCATATTAGGGAGATTATCCATCTGTAAAGTTCACGGAACTTAATTAGAGAGAATGATCTAGAGGACTAAAATTCTTCCTATGTCATGTATTACCCAAATTAGGAAGAATGATTTTAGAGCATCACGACATGCATTTTGAAGATAGAGTTTGGACTTTAGCAAATCACTATGTTTCATTAACTCGAATGATGGTTGATCAAGGATAGTTTAGATACCATGTGTTATGTATACACCCAAATTAGGGAAACTAGTTGTATGCTAAACGATATCCCATGTGTTTGAAGAACTAGCCCAAATCATGGTGAACACATCACTGTAGGTCTGAAGTATTGAACTGAATGATGAGATTGGTTGGTGTAGATCATTTACCATGTGTCAAAATCATTAACTGGAATTATGGTGAGGATATATCATAGGTCAAAAGTGATAACACAAATTATTGTAAATGGTTGATGTTATTGGATTGTCATGTGTCACAATTTTGACATGATTATGGTAATGATTTGTTATAACCTCTTCTTAGAGAATTTCATTCAAATGAAGAACATCTATCTATCATTATGAATACCTACCTAGCTAGGAGGGAGTGTTTGACTTTTGTGGTTATTGCTAGTCTTCACAATTTATATTTTAGTGCTTGTAATGTATAAATAATTTGTAAGACATGTTCTTCATCTCATATATAAAAGAGAAAATTTCAGAATTTGAATGTTTAATTTTTGGCTCCAAAATAATAATATTGCCCTCCCTCAATTCAAGTCCAACCCAATGAAGATACACACCCATTCACAAAATGCATATCACTATATAAATTCATTTGACCTCATAGAAGAAAAACATGTTCTAGGCATCCAAGTGACAATTAAGAAGGACAAGAAAGACAAAAATAAGGACAAAAATCATCTCTCTCTCTCTCTCTCTCTCTCTCTCTCTCTCTCTCTCAAGCATGTGTTTTAGGAAGTTTGTTAGAAAATTATATATGAAAGGGCAACGGAACACATAAAATATGTTATAGAATATAAACACAGAAAACACATAAAACAGGAGAGACATTGATACACGTGGTTCACTGAGTTTGGGCTACATCCATGGCAAATAGATAATCCTTCCTTTTATATTATTCAAAAAACTAATGAGATACAACCTATAGTAGATCCATTGTAATTCCCTTTTCCCTCTCACACAATCTCCTCTCTCATTCTCACTTGGAACATAGATCTATATAGACGCAATACAATTCCCTCATATATAGCGAGGGTTTTCCTTATAGAGAAAAAAAGCCTAAATTAAACCTAACTTCTACCATCAGATCTTGGCCTAATGAACAACCCAGATTGAATACAAAATTAAAGCATTTTACAAGGCAATTTTACATCTATTTTACAAGGCAACTGCCCCCATAGGACCCCCCTTGTAGCGCAAATATTACGGGTGGCGTTTCTACCACATTATGAACTAGGGTCCAGTGCGGTCATACCTCTGAATAAAGAAGATAATTGGGCTCCAATCCCAATAATCTCCCACTTGGAGACTGATTATAGTAACTCCATCGCTGCTTCCTTTACTGGACAATGACTCCACTTTGGACGTCGCTATTCCTCATCTTCTTAATCATACTTGAAGAGCCAATGAAACTGACGTAGAATCTCAGTTTCTCTGTGGTTACAATCTTTTTAACATATCTATAGGATTCTAGCTAGTGTGTATCTTTTCCAGCTTCAACTGTCCATCTTCCAATGCTGACTGTATCAAATGGTACTTGAGTTGTATATGTTTAGCATTGGAATGAAATGTAGAGTTCTTAACAAGATATATGGCACTCTGTCTATCCCTGTATAACCTGCCCAGCTTGTGCTTGTTACTCAATTCATCAAGAAACCTTTATAACCAAATCATTTCTTTACTAGCCTCGGTAGAAGAAACATACTCTACTTTTGTTGTGGAGAGTGGAACAAAACTTTGTAATTTTGAAAACCAATTGACAGTTGTTCCACCTAAAGTAAACACATATCCTATGGTGCTCCTCCTATTATCTCTATCACCTAGCATGTCTACATCAACATATCCATATACAACAATGCTTGAACCACCAAATCATTATGTTTGATTTTTTATACCTCTCAAATACCTAAGAATCACTTAACCACCATCCAATGTTCTTTTCCTGAATTGTTCATGTACCTGCTTACAAATTCCACTGCATGTACAATATCAGGCCTTGTGTATACTATTGCATACATTAAGCTTCTAGCTGCTGATGCACATAGAACTTTAGACATATAATCCATTTCTTCTTGAGTCCTGTGACACAACTCCTTACTTAGTTCGAAATGTCTAGCCAAAGGTATACTAACTGTTTTTGCATTTTCCATATTAAATCTTTTCCACACCTTTTCTATGTACTCACTCTAAGACAATGTTAATTTTCGATTTCCATAGTTATTCTCATACAAGGGATTTTTTTTGCAGCACCCAAATCCTTCATTGCAAATGAGTTTGCCAATTTTCTTTTGAGCATATTTATTTCCTGCATGTTAGAACCTGCAATAGGCTTGTCATCTACATATAATAACAATATAATATAGTTGCGATCATTTTTCCTTTTGAGATAAACACAATGATTAGAGTGACATCTAGTATAACCTTGTTCACACATAACCTGTAAATTTTTAGATACCACTACCTTGGAGACTATTTTAAGCCATACAATCTCTTCTTCAACCTACACACTAGTTTTTCCTTCCTTTTTACCTCATATCCTTGTGGCTGCTGCATATATATCTCTTCCTCCAAATCCCAATGGAGAAAGGTTGTCTTTACATCTAACTGCTCAAGATGAAAATATTTAGCTGCTACTACACTTAAAATAGTTCTGATTGAAGTTATTTTAACAATAGGAGAAAATATCTCATCAAAATATATACCCTTTTTGTGTACAAACCCCTTCACCACAAGTCTATATTATACCTTTTTCTACCTCCATCTTCTTCCTTCAACCTATAAACCCATTTATTCTACAATTTTGTTTTACCTGCAGGCAACCTCACTAAGTCCCAAGTCTTGTTATGTGCTAAGGAGTCCATCTCTTCTTTCATGGCTTGATCCAACTTCTTCCCAGTTTCTACCTGCACTACTTCTTCATAACATTCTGGTTACCCAGAATCAGTCAACAATACATAATATAATGAAGGAGAGTATCATTCAGGGGGCTTACTTATCCTCGTAGATATTCAAACACCACTTTCAAGTGTTTTAGGTGCTTGTTGTTGTTGTGGTTTTTGTTGTTGTTCTGTTTGTTGATCATTATGATTTTCAGATACCATCACTTTTTCTGTGATCTCATCAAGCACTGTGTATTCTCTGATTTCTTTTTCCTCTTTCTCTTCCTACAACTAATCCTTATACAAAACCTTTTCATTGAATATGAAATCCCTTCTTCCAATGATTTTTCCTTTTTCATAATCATAAAAACAATAACCAAAATCATTAACACCATATTCAATAAAGTGATATTTCTTAGATTTTGGCTCAAGCTTTGTTCTATTTTCTTTACTAGTGTTGACAAAGGCTTCACAACCAAAAGTATTTAAAAATGAGTAGTTTACCTTTTTACTTGTCCATGCCTCCTCTAGAATTCCACCTTCCAAGGAACATGAAAGCCATATGTTTATTAGATAAAAAAAATATCTACAACATCTGCCCAAAATTGTAGTGGCAATCCTACATGCAATCTCATGCACCTTGCAAGATCCACGATTGTCATGTTCATCTTTTCTGACACACCATTTTCTTGTGGTGTTCCTGGAACTTTCTTCTCTCTGTGAATTCAATTCTCTGAACAGTACCGATCAAACTCTTTTCTACAATGTTCACCTCCAAATTCTAATCTGAGACACTTCAAACTTTTTCCTGTCTCATTTCCAACCAAACATTTCCATTTCTTAAAAGTATCAAATACATCATATTTATTTCGAATACGATAAATCTTGTTTTTTCTAGTTGCATCCTCAATAAAAGTAACATAATAATGACAGCCATTGAGAGATGATACCTGAGTAGGTCCCCATATATATGTATGCACAAGCTCTAATTTTTCACACTTCTTTTCTTTCCCAACTCTGAGGAATCTGACTCTCTTTTGTTAGAAAATTATATATTACAGAGCAATGGAACACATAACATATTGTAGAAATATAAACACAGAAAATACATAAAACAAGAGAGACACAAATATACATGGCTCACCCAGTTTGGGCCACGTCCACGAAGAAACGGCTAGTCATTTTATTCTATTATCTAACAAACTAAAGAGATACAACCTAAAATAGATCCATTGTAACACCCTCTTCGCTCTCAATCTCCTCTCTCTTCCTCACTCAGAATACATATATACATAATTGCAATACAATTCCCTCATATATTCCCTTCTAGGGAAAAAAACCCTAAACTAAACATAACCTCTACCATTAGATCGTCCGCCTAATGAACAACCCAGATTGACTATAAATTACTAGACTTTTACAAGGCAATTTTACATCTATTTTTAGCTTCGGGGGCACTACCCTCGAGCCCCCGCTGAGGGACCGTTGGCACCTGTACCACTAGCCCCTAGACCCCCATGAGCCGGACAAATCCCCCTCACACCCCCCTATGTGGAGGGGTCTACAGCCTTCTTGGGGTATACATCTGACTGAAACCTTTGGATACAGAAGATAATAAAGCTCCACACCCAACAATCTCCCACTTGGAGACTGACTATAACAACTCCACCACTGCTTAATTTGCTAGATAATGACTCCTCTTTGGACCTGGCTGTTTGTCATCTTTTTCGTCATACTTGAAGACCAATTGAAACTGAGTGGATTCTCAGTTTCTCCCTGGTTACAACTTTTGTTAACATATCTGCAGGATTCTGGCTAGTGTGTATCTTTTCCAGATTCAACTGTCCATCTTCCAATGCTAACCATATGAAATGGCACTTGAGATGTATATGTTTAGTCTTGGAATGAGATTCAGAGTTCTTTGCAAGATGTATGGCACTTTGGCTGTCACTGTATAACCTACCCAGCTCCTGCATCTTACCCAATTCATCTAGAAACCTTTGTAACCGAATCATTTCTTGAATAGCCTCTGTAGCAGCAACATACTCTGCTTCTGTTGTTGAAAGTGCAACAACACTTTGGATTTTTGAAACCCAACTGATAGTTGTTCCACCTACAATAAATTCATATCCTGTAGTGCTCCTCCTGTTATCTCTGTCACCTACCATATATGCATCAACATATCCATGTAGAATAATGTTTGAACCACCAAAGCATAATGTTTAATTTGTGGTACCTCTCAAATACCTGAGAATCCACTTCACTACCATCCAATGTTCTCTTCCTGGATTGTTCATGTACCAGCTTACAAGTCCCACTACATGTGCAATATCAGACCTTGTGCAAACCATTGCATACATTAAGCTTCCAACTACTGATGTATATGGAACTTTAGACATATGAGCCATTCCTTCCTGAGTCCTGGGACACGCCTCCTTACTTAATTTGAAATGGCTAGCCAAAGGCATACCAACTGTTTTTGCATTCTGCATATTAAACCTTTTCAACACCTTTTCTATGTACTCACTTTGAGATAATGTTAGTCTATGATTCTTCCTATCTCTCTTTATTCTCATACCAAGGATTTTTATGCAACACCCAAATCCTTCATTGCAAATGAGTTTTCTAATTTCCTTTTGAGCACATTTATTTATTGCATGTTAGAGCCTGCAACATCCATGCCATATACATACAATAACAATATACTATAGATGCCACCATTTTGCCTTTTGAGATAAACACAATGATCAAAGTGACATCTAGTATAACCTTGTTCAGAAATAAACCAGGCAAATTTTAGATACCACTGCCTTGGAGCTTGTTTTAAGCCATAAAAGCTCTTCTTCAACCTGCACACTAGTTTCCCCTTCCCTTTTACCTCATATCCTTATGGATGCTGCATATATATCTCTTCGTCCAAATCCCCGTGGAGAAAGGTTTTCTTTACATCTAACTGCTCAAGATGCAAATCTTCAACTGCTACTAGACTTAAAATGGTTCTGATTGAAGTCATTTTAACAACAGGAGAAAATATTTCATCAAAATCAATACCTTTCTTCTGTGCAAACCCCTTCACCACAAGTCTAGCTTTGTACCTCTATTTTCCTCCATCTTATTCCTTCAGCCTGTAAACCCATTTATTCTGCAATGTTCTTTTACCTGTAGGCAACCGGACTAAGGCCCAAGTCTGGTTATGTGCTAAGGAGTCCATCTCTTCTTTCATGACTTGCTCCCACTTCTTCTTGGTTTCTACCTGCACTACTTCATAACATTCTGGTTCACCAGAATCAGTCACAATACATAGTATAATGAAGGGGAGTATTATTCAGGGGGTCTACTTATCTTGGTAGATCTTCTAACACCACTTTCAGGTGTTTAAAGTTCTTGTTGTTTTTCTCACTGTTGATCATTATGATTTTCAGGCATCATCACTTTTCCTGTGATATCGCCAAGCACTGTGTATTCTTTGTTTTCTTTTTCATGTTTCTTTTCCTGCAATTGATTCGTATACAAGACCTTTTCATTGAATATTACATATCTTCTCCTAATTATTTTCTGATTTTCATAATCATATAAGTGATAGCTAAAATCACTAACACCATATCTAATAAAGGTACATTTCTTTAATTTTGCCTCAAGTTTTGTTCTATTTTCTTTGTTAATGTGGAAAAAGGCTTCAGAACCAAAAGTCTTTAAAAAAGAGTAGTTTAACTTTTTACCTGTCCATGCCTCCTCTGGAATACCACCATCCAAGGAACTTGAAGGCCCTCTATCTATTAGATAAACAACAGTATCTATAGCATCTGCCCAAAATTGTAAAGGCAATCCTACATGAAATCTCATGCATCTTGCACGCTCCATGATTTTCCTATTCATCCTTTCCGACACGCCATTTTCTTGTGGTGTTCTTGGAACTATCTTCTCTCTACAAATCCCATTTTCTGAACAATACCTATCAAACTCTTTGTTGTAATATTCACCTCCATTATCTGATTTGAGACACTTCAACCTTTTTCCTGTCTCATTTTCAACCAAAGCTTTCCATTTCTTGAAAGTATGAAATACATTAGATTTATTTCAAATACAATAAATCCAAGTTTTTTCTGGTTACGTCATCAATAAAAGTAACATAATAACGAGAGCCACCAAGAGATGATACCTGAGTAGGTCCCCATACATCAGCATGCACAAGCTCTAATTTTTCGCTCTTCTTTTCTTTCCCAACTCTAAGGAATCTGACTCTCTTATGTTTTCCATAAACGCAATTCTCACAGAATTTTAAATCGACATGCTTCGAACCTGACAACTAATTTCTTGATTGAGGAATCTGCATCCCCTTCTCACTAATGTGTTCGAGTCTATGATGCCACAATGTCATATCTTCTCTTGTATAGGTTAAAGCATTAATAGAATTAGAAATACCATTACATAAATACAATGTAGCAACCTTTTCTCTTTTCGCTATTACCAAGGATCCTTTAGTGTCCTTCCAAGTTTTATCTATGAAAGTACTTACGCAAGCTTCACCTCCCAACTACCCTGTTGAAATCAGATTTTTCATTAGATTTGGAACATGCCTTACCTTCTTCAATAGCCACTCATTTCCATTTTGTTGTTTTATGAAAACTGTACCCATTCCAAAGATTTTACAAGGTTTATCATCACCCAATCAAACCTATCCAAAATCTCCTTAAACACAATCATGAAAATGTTTCTTATCAGGGGTGGCATGGAATGAGGCCCCTGAATCTACCACCCAGGCATCAATTTCTAGTGAAAGAATCAAAGCATCTTGCAACACATCACCTGTTACATTCACTTGAGGATTAGTTTCTTGTTGCACGTCTCCTTCTTTTCCCTTTCGGGACTTGAAATCTTTCTTCAGGTTTCCTTTCTTCCCGCATTTCTAGCACACTATCCCCGATCTGGACTTGGATATGCCTTTTCTTGACTTACTGCAATATCTTGGGCTCTTTCTTCTTTCCATTTTTCTTCCCCTTGTCTCCACAGTCAAAGCATTACCTGATGTCTCACCGGAGCTTTTCCGTCGCATTTCCTCTCTAAGGATTGCACCGACAACATCATCAAAATTTAAAGTACTAGATCTAGAGACAGAGTTACTAATGGCCATAACTAAACCCTTCCATCTTTCTAGCAACGAGCACAGAAATAACAGAGCCCTAACTTCATCATCAAAATTTACCCCTATAGAACTTAACTGACTTGTAACTGTATTAAAATCATTTAAATAGTTTGCAACAGATCCACCTTCTGACATTTTCATATTAAATAAATGCTTCATAAGAAATACCTTATTTGAGGCTGAGGGTTTTCATATAGTTTAGCTAATGATGACATTAAACCCTTCGTTATCGTTTTCTTCGAAATATTATATGCTACCAATGCTGCTAGGCATAGCCGTATTGTTCCAAGTGTCTTTCTGTCGAGAATATACCATTCTGTGTCTGTCATACTCGTTGGTTTTTGTGTCTTTCTGCTCAATGGTAGGTACAGATCTCTCTAATACAGATAATATTCCATTTGCATCCTCCATAGCTGGTAGTTTTGGCCATTGAATTTTTCGACCCTAAACCTACCATCTTCTACCATTGCTCCCACTCAAACCAGGAACCCTTCTCTGCTGCTGGTTTATCAGCCAAATAGACCTTTCGCTCTAATACTAGTTGTTAGAAAATTATATATTACAGAGCAATGGAACACATAACATATTGCAGATATATAAACACAGAAAACACATAAAACAAGAGAGACACAGATATACGTGGTTCACCCAATTTGGGCTACGCCCACAGAGAAATAACCAATCCTTCTTTTATTCTATTATCCAGCAAACTGAAGATATACAACCTACAACAGATCCACTATAACACCCTCTTCGCTCTCAATCTCCTCTCTCTTCCTCAGTCAGAATACATATATACATAGATGCAATCCCTGATATATAGTACGGGGTTGCCTTCTAGGTCAAAAAACCCTAAACTAAACATAGCTTCTGCCGTTAGATCATCCACCTAATGAACGACCTAGATTGACTACAAATTACTAGACTTTTACAAGGTAATTTTACATCTATTTTTAACTTCAGTGGTGCTGTCCCCGAGTCCCTCCCGCACCCCCTACATGGAGGGGTGTACAATATTCTTGGGGTATACATCTGATTGAAACCTTTGAATACAGAAGATAATCAGGCTCCACACCGAACATATTTTAGTTTCCATAAACACAATTCTCATAAAATTTTAAATCAACATGCTTCAAACCTGGCAACAAATTTATGGAGTGAAGGATGTGCATCCCCTTTTCACTCATGTGCCTGAGCTTATGATGCCACAATGTTTTATCTTCTCCTGTAGAGGTTAAAGCATTAATATAATTAGAAATACCATTGTATAAATATGATGTACCAACCTTTTCTCCTTTTTCTCTTACAAGGACTCCTTTAGCGACTTTCCAAGTTTTATCTGTAAAAGAACTTACACAACGTTCACCTCCAAAATACCCTGTTGAAATCTGATTTTTCTTTAGATCTAGATCATGCTTACATCTTTCAAAAACCATTGATTGCCATTCTACTATTTTATAAAAATTGTACTCACTCCAATGATTTTACAGGGTTTATCATCACCTAATCGAACCTGTCCAAAATCTCCTTCAACATAATCATGAAAATGTTTCCTATCAAATGTTGCATGGAATGAGGCCCCTGAATCTACCACCTAGGCATCAATAATATTTTCTAATAAAAGAATCAAAACATCTTGCAACACATCACCTATTATATTCGCTTCATGATTGTTTTTTTGTTGTGTTTCTCCTTCTTTTCCTTTTTGAGACTTGGAATCTTTCTTCAGGTGTCCTTTCTTCCCACATTTCTAGCACACTATCCCTGGTCTGGACTTGGATCTGCCTTTCCTTGTACTGCAATATCCTGGGCTCTGTCTTCTTTCTATTTTTCTTCCCCTAGTCTTTGTAGTCAAAGCATTACCTGATGTCTCACAAGATTTTCCGTTTCATTTCCTCATTAAGGATTGCATCGAAAACATCATCAAACTTTAAAGTACTAGATCCAAAGACAGAGTTACTAATGGCCATAACTAAACCATTCCAACTTTCTGGCAATGAGAATAGAAGTAACAGAGCCCTAACTTCATCATCAAAAGTTACCCCTACATAACTTAACCCACCAATGATTGTATTAAATTCATTTAAATGATTAGCAACAAATCCACCTTCTAGCATCTTCATATTAAATAAATGCTTGATAAGAAATACCTCATTTGAGGCCAAGGGTTTTTCATATAGTTTGGCCAATGCCTTCATTAAACCCTATCTTGTCATTTCCTTTGAAATATTAAATGATACCAATGCTGCTAGGCACAGTCGTATTGTTCCAAGTGCCTTTCTGTTAAGAATATCCCATTTTGTGTCTTTCATACTCATCGGCTTCTTTGTCTTTCTGCTCAATTGTAGGTACAGATATTTCTGATAGAGATAACCTTCCATCTTCATCTTCCATAGCTGGTAGTTTTGTCAGTTAATTTTTTTCGACACTAAACCCATCATCCTCCGCCATTGCTCCCACTCAAACCAGGAACCCTTCTCTCTTGTGAGTTTATCAGCCAAATAGACCTTCGGCTTTGATATGAGTTGTTTGAAAATTATATATTATAAAGCAATGAAACACATAAAATATGTTGCATAAATATAAACAAAAAACACATAAAACAAGAGAGACACAGATATATTTGGTTCATCCAATTTGGGCTACGTCCAAGTGAAATAGCTAGTCTTTCCTTTTATATTATCTAACAAACTGAAGAGATACAACCTACAACAGATCTGTTGTAATTCCCTCTTCACTCTTACACAATCTCCTCTCTCTTTGTCACTCAGAATACAGATCTACATAGACGCAATACAATTCCCTCATTTATAGAGGGGTTTCCTTCTAGGGAAAAAACTCTGAATTAAAAATAACTTCTACTCTCATATCTCTGCCTAACGAATGACCCAAATTGACTACAAAATTACAACATCTTACAAGGCAAATTTACAGCTATTTTACAAGGCATTTAGCACCCCTGGAGCCACTTTGGAGCGCAAATATTATGGGCGATGTTTACACCACATTACGAACTCGGGTCTAATGTGGTGATACCTCTGAATAAAGAAGATAATCAGGCTCCACACCCAACAAAGTTTTCTAGGTAGCATATTCTAGGAAGGTCGAGTCTTTGGGGTATAGGAGGCCAAATTTCTAGGGTTTTGGGCATATTTTGGAGGATAAATTTTAGCCTAGAGAAAAGCAAATCAGGCCAAGTTGCATGGAATATTGGAGGCTTTAATTTACATATATTAAAATTATATTTCAAATTAACAAAAGTTTATGGCAAAACCAACCTTTTTGACATTTTAACTAGTATAAATTATAATGATTATAAAACACTTGTGTTAATACTTTTAAAGAAAAAAAGAAAAGGAAAAAAAAAACTACTCAATTACAAAAATCACATTAATAATTAGTGATCATCGTCACTATAAATACATTAATTAATTAGCATCAGATTTATTTTATTTAAAATATTTAAAAAATATACTTAAAACACAAGAAGGAAGTTGGAATGGATTTCCTATTTCTTAGCGTGCATACCATATTAAGCGACAATAAAAAAAAATATTTTTATTATTATATTTTTATCTAATAATAAATAGGAATAGACAATGTAATATGTTTTGTTATAATTAAAAATATTTATAAATCATATTTCTTTTATATAACACCTGACTTTAAATATAAAATACCGACTGTGAGATCCTATTTTAAATATGAATTTTATAATTTTCGGTGGACCTTAAATTGTCGTCGTGGTAGCTGTTAATTATTTTCACATTACACCTTTCTTTCCACGACTCTATTAAATTTAAGTTGCGTGGCATTTCTTTCGACGACTCTTTTAATTTTAAGTTGTCAGATATTTAAAATCATAACGATGGTGCAACGATTATACATTCAATAAATTAACTATAAAAAACTTTTTGATTTTATTATATTTAATATTTATTATTATTATTTTTAATTAATCTATATATTATTAATAATGAAATTTTAATTTTTAAAATTTTGATTAAAGTTATATGTCATAATTTTGTAAAATTAAGTATTCATAATTCGCACCACCTTAATAACTCACACTACTTAAAATACTCATTTTATACGTGGTAATAGTAAAATAATATTTTTATATAAATGAATTTTAATTTTAATTTTAAATAATAATTTAGTGTATATTTTTTAAAAATTTCTCTTCTTATTCAATTTATTAAATAAGATTTCAATATTCTTAAATTAAATTTGAATTTAAAATAAGTAATAATTTATTTATTTTATTTTGTTTATATGAAATAATTCAGTGTTTTTTTGCTCAACACTTAGAGAGGGTTAAAGTGAAGTTAGTATTAGCAAGAGTTAGAGTAAGGCTACTAGTTTAGGATAGCTCACAGATATAGTCACTTAAGGGTTCACAAGGCTTGAAGTCAATACAACAAAATCCATAGGCATGAAGCCATTACAACAATATTTATCAAGGCATTATAGTTCATCATGTTAACATGCTTGGGGAAGATAACAACCATTCCACCCAACAACTTGGACTCCAATAAATATCTATAAAAGAATTTATATTATAAAAATATTTTTGAAATATAAAAACTCATATAAAATTAATAATATATTTAATCATTATTAAAATAAAAATAACCTATCATTATGATAAGAAAACTTGAAGCACAAAATACACGTCCAAGAAAATTATTTAAACCTAAAAAAGTTTATTATGCACCGTGGTTAGTTTATTTCTTTAAAATTATTGTATATTGTCCAATAAGTAACATGCCTTTATTAGAAAGTAACTATAGCTATCATAACATTATGTATTGAGAGGATAACCTATAACATTGTTTGTGGGGGAGGGTGAAAGCAAGATGAAGTACAATTCTAATTGTTAGCTAACAATGAGCTTTTACAACTAACTTTGTTAAAGACTAAAACTAATGGTTTTATTTTGTCTACTTGAATTAAGAGATACATTTATCTTTACTCATAAATTAGCTAACATTGAACTTTTACAACTAACTTTGTTAAAGGTTAAAACTAATGGTTTTATTTTGTCTACTTAAATTTAGAGGTACATTTATCTTTACTCATAAATAATAATGGTTATTTTTTATTTTAATAACATTGTTATTTTTTATTTTAATGTTATTATTGAAGATATTTCTTTTGGCATGGTTAAGGAATTTACTTAAAACCAATTCATCCTTCCATTATATTATTCATTTCTAATATTCTATTGTATAATCCAGTTTTCTAGGTTGCCATGCACACATCACAATCCAATATGGTTCTAAATTTGTTTTCACCATCTTCATCCATATTTATAGCCAATGCCCACGGAGATAGATTCAGCACCAACCATGGCCTTCAACGACACGAATTAGAATGGCCCCTAGTATAATTAAGCGAGCCCCCTTCCGGTGAGAATTTGTATCCCCCTTGGTGCCACCAACAGCCAGCCTCAATGGGTTATATATAGCCGGCACAGTGATCATCATCGTAGCGATTTTGATGTTTTTCTTCTCCGTCATTTTAGTGTCTACCAGTTTTACGCCGCAGATTTTCCTGTGCGCCCGTGGATCCCTTGATCCTCCGCAGTATGGGCTTAGATGCGCGCGTCGTAGATGCTCTGCCCGTCTTTGAGTATAAAGCGCAGAGCTCCAAAGAGGCGCTCGAATGCGCCGTCTGTCTGTCAGAATTCGAGGAGAACGAGAAAGCGAGGTTTCTACCCAATTGCAAACACAGCTTTCACATTGATTGTATCGACATGTGGTTTCATTCGCATTCGACTTGCCCCATTTGCAGAACGGGAGTTCAGCGGAAACAGTGGGTAGGTAACAGTAATACCGATGAGATTTCCATTATTGTAGAATTATTTTCTTCAGGTAACAGAGAATTCCGCATCAGTCCAGGGCTCGCACAAGGGGAAGCAAGCTCTGACGAAGCTAGTCACCGCCCTGGAATAACCACCGTCCACGAACGGAATCTCCTCGATGACGGAAACCGCCATTGAAAGATTCTCGAGCGAAAACTGCGCTTCATTCACTGAAGATATTGTTAAACAGAGGCGTAGAAGGGAGGATGTGCTCTGATCCTTTGGAAGATCAGGGTATCGAAACTCACGGACATGAACAACGACAACCACAATCGCAGACGCACTCCTGTTGTAACTTTCCCTACCAGCTGTGACGGCAATTAAGGCCAACATTCTCGACAGTGGTGTTTTTGTTTTGTTTTAAATAATTTTTTTATTCCCTTTTTAAATTATTTTGATACGATTCTAAGTAGTTGGAGCAGCGGAGTTGGGTGTTGGGTATTTTTTGAAATGTTTGGGATGGGAAAATACTAAAACCACAAAATAAAAACACAGAGGCAATGCTCTGCTTTCCTTACACCAGGATTTTTTGCACAGAGGAGTCTTTTAAAATTAATTACACAGGACAGAGTATTTCACCACCATAAAATGACTTATATTCATTAAACAAAAGACTGAGACATATTCATCCTCTTTTACTCAGAGGGATTCACCAAAACATTTTCACAGAAGTTACTCTGCCTCCTATGAAATTTTACAACTCTGTGTGTAAATATTTCATTTACATTCACTGCTGTGTGAAAACAAAACTTACAGGGAGTTACAGATTTACCTTTTCACTGCTGTGAAACAATACATGGTTTTGAACAAAACTATCTACTGGTTTCATTTACTTCTCCTCCTGCACTGCTGTGCAATTTTTTTTACTTCTTACATTATAAACCAAAAATTACTCTGCTGCATAAAACCTTTTACATTACAGACCCAAAAATATTTATGCACTTCTGTGCATTCCTCCCCTGCAATACAAAGTTTAATCTCTGTTACTTTTCTAGTTTTCGTTCGCTGCTGCGAACAGGCTTCACCTCTTCACAGTATGCAACTCACACACAAATTACATGGCAAAAAATTTTACCCGCACTGCTGTGCTCACTTCCCCTGCTCCTTTTTTTCGCTGCCAGAGACACGCATTTTTCATATGCGATTACATATTACAATTTCATTTAATCCCCGTGTGTAATAATAAAACAATGGAGTCAACGCTCCTATTAAAAACATATGCTAAAAAGAAATAAAAAAACTTACGCCCATACACCATATTAACTTCGCCGTAAGAAAACATTGAATTCTTTACCAAACAAAATGTCAGCGATTTAGCATAAGGGATGGGCAATAACGTATGGTCCACACTATATTAATTTTAAATCAGGCCCGTATGTACTTTCCCATGATCGGACGACGGAGAGACTCAGCGTTAATCCAACGGCGGAGCTTTCATATCGGAACACCCTTTCTGACTGCACTTTAAACC
>APFE030959754.1:6364-26924 GCA_000404065.3 Pinus taeda
CCCTCTAACCCCCCCGGTTAACTACGTGGGCTAGTCGTGGAAAGAATATAACACAACCCAAAAAATCTAGTACTTGATATCCACAAGTCTTTGAGCCGAGGGTCCGATCTCTCCAAAAGTCAGAGAAATGCTCTAAGCCTCTTTGACTTAAAGGTTTTTTAAGTACTTTGAACTTTATTATGGGAAATTAGTTAAGTGAAGAGGTGAAAAGAATGGGGGAAGTTAATTAATTGACTTTGAAATCCATTTGCATGTTTGATTGTCCATTCAAATTTGGAACATATGATGAAAAATGATAAGTATGCTTTTGTGTAATCAATCACCATACTTCTACAACCTTTCTTCTACTTACCCATCTATTTATTCTACCATTTTTTCTTCACTTTATTAGGGTGCATTTAAGCAAGCAAACCCTTATCAGTATTTTATTTTCTTTACATAGCAAACTATCTAAATCAAACCTTATCACATCCAAGGGCTCAATTTAAACAGTTGAGCTCCTTTATTTACTCTACCTATCTAATTATCTGCCAATATTACACTGTTTGGTCAGATTTTATTCTCTATCTATAGACATGAAATTGAAAACATGAAATAGCTAAGTTTAAACATTTTGACTATTCATGGATTGTGGCACAAGTGACAAGTTGCACACAATCATTCGTTAAGCATAAAAAGTAAATAGTAGTAGCATTTTGACTTGCACACTTTCATGGTCTTTTTTCTTTCTTGGGGTTCATATTTTTCATTTTTTGTGACCTATTTTCATTCTTTTTGTCCTTTGATTATTCTTTTAGGACATACCCTCTTTACATTTTTTAATTTTTTAATATGGAAAACATTTGCAGAAAGCAAAGGTATGTACAATATTGCAAGGCCTAACCTTAGTCAATCAAAATTATGACTCCTATTGGTATAGGAACCTAACACCTCCAAGTCATGGCATGGCCCTCTAGTTTCAAATGAGAAAATGAAATTGATATTTTTTTTCCTCCTCTATGTGGTGAACACTAAAATAAACCTCTAACTACTACAATTGATAATTTGATTTGAAAGTCTCAATCTCACCTTAATATGGCTTGATTTTGAACTTCACTTCCATCTTGAATAGGGACTGTGATTAGTTCACAACACTCAAACTAGGTTATGGTTTTTTGGGTTCTTTCTTATATTCATCCTTTGGTTCTTCTCAATCCCTAGATTTTCCTTCTGATATTCAACATCTAAGGTTTAACCTCTATCTTCTCTGATTTCAATCTTTTTTTCTAGAGTTTCCATATAGAGTTTTGTATTATCACTGATATCAAAAACCCGTTCTTCCAATCTTGAGAACCTCTCCTCTTTTGGATCTCGGGGGATAGTAAAATATATTCCTTGGTCATGGCTTGGGTTTTATGATTTTTAGCTTAAACCAATCTGGATCCCCTGCAACTTCCATAATACCACTATGATACATAAAATACCATTGATATTCCACTAGATAGTTCGTCACAACAGATCTGATGAAAAGTAGACTAAAATCTAAAATCCATACTATGAGCATTTATTTTCTTTAGATTTATAGATTTATTAATTACAGTTTTTTCTACTTTGTGTGCAATAGATAAAATGTGGAAAATAAATTGAAATAAAAACAAATGCCAATCACATTGAACACTAAGATATGACCTGGGAAACCCTTTCGAGAAAAAAACTCAACTAGAAGGTGAGGTTGATTTGATGTCTCTTTCTTTGGAATGAAAATAATGCAAGTACAAAGGATAAACACTCTTTGTGGAGTCCCCTGATATTTGTGGTCTAATAAGCCGCGACAGACACCAAACCCCTCTTCTATATTCTCTTACTGTCACTTCCAAGTTTTTTTGCTCTATTATGGAATAAGATACGATAGAATGAATGTATCATTGTTACACATAGTGGCTTAGTTATAATACAACTTGATAGCCAACTAGGGGTTAAGCTTGACTCTTTCAAATCTTAAATAAAGTTAAAAAAAATTAACCCTTATAAAGCCATATTCATCATGTATAATATATGGCTAACCCCTTTTTCATGAGTAATGGGGGCTAACATGACATCCTCTTGAATTATGGTGGTTAATCACAATAGGGTGACTTATGGGAGGCATAACTTTTGCACCCGAAATCCAATTGACTTTTTTCTTGGATATTTGGAAAAGTCTCTATGTGTAGCATAGCGTCAAGGGCTTGAAACATTTAAGTGACAAATTTAATGCCCCCCCCCCCCCCTCCCCCCACCCCATCCCTCCCTAAACCCCCACTCCAGCCCCCAAAAAAAATGTCATTTAAGGCATCTAATTGGTCTTGAAAGGTTCCATACTTGAATTCTCCACTCTCTCTACACTTGTAAAATGCTTTCTCTATTTTTTTCACTTCAAAAGCATCAAGACATACATTAAATAATATAATGATCCAATATTAATTAGAGGATTTCAAAACGCTCATCAAGTCCCATTTTTACTCTATCAGGTATATAGATGGCTAATGGATCCGATGGCACTACTTCAGGTAGAGATAGGGGCAAAGTGCATAGGACTGCACCATTGAATTTCAAGAAGATGGCCATCATGTTGGGTATTTCTCTCAAGAGCCTAGGTGTAGTCCTATTGTCGTTGCGACAAAACCCTCCAAAATTTGTGCCTTAGTCAATTTTGGAGCCTACATGAATTGTCGTTTCAAGTTTATCTTGTGTCGTCTTATTATTTTTTCATGCTTTCCTAAGTGCCAAATAACTTTGCATATTCCTAAGTGTCACTTTTCCTCCTATGTCAAATTTTCCTAAGTGTTGTTTTCTTATCTTTGGAAGCACTGATGTCGTCTTTCTAAAGATAAGAAAAACACTAGATTTCTTTGACTTAATGTTAGATTTTATTCACTTGCCATGCGTCTCACACAAAATTAAGAAAGTGCATTCTTTTCTCTTAGAAAAAATGCACTTGCCCAAACTTAGTAGTCACAAAAGCACCAATGACCACACTACTAACGCTCGGTAGAGCACACCTTTTTCACTCAGTTGAGCTCACTCTCAAACCACAAGGAGAGCGCACTCCTTGTTATCATTGATTGCACCCTTTTGGTCCTTAACTCCATCCCACTCCTTGACTTCAGTGGTCGTACCCTATTGTTTGTTTTGCATGCGTCTTTCTTTTTTTCATGTTGAGAACACTCCTAGAAAATGGGAGGCCACTTCACTTCTTGTAACTAACTCACTCATCAATCGACAAGTGGCGATCATGCACGAACTTGATTTGCATGTAGATTTTCTTTAGAAACAAACCCAACTCATTACTCATTCTCACAATCATTGTTCATTATGGGCTGAGCACATTCCCTTATCTAATCTGTAAACCGCCATGGATATTCCATTGCACAATTCCTCACAACAGATCTGATAAGATTATAGTAAAAATATGAGATTCTACACTATTACAATTTTATTAACTTTAAGATTTGTAGATTTAACTGTAATTAGTGCATTCATGCGAATGGAAAATATGCAGAAAAATAGACAATGAAAAAATAAGCTCAGACATACATAAGACACAAAATATGTTATGGGAAACCCTTTCGGGAGAAAACCCAGCTGTAAGGTGAGGTTGCTTCGCTTTCTTTCTTTGTCTAGGAATATGGTTGTAGGTACAAAGAAGTAAGTCTTGTGGCCTGTGGGCTACTACAGTGAACAAATCATCCCTATGTGCTCTACCTCCCATCCCTCTTGGCTATCTTTTCTCAGCTATGGAACAAATTTCTATCAAACAAATGGAATGCCTCTTCCCCCTAGTGGCCAAGTTATAACACAGTCTAATATCCTACTAGTAGTTAAGTTTGACTACATCAACTCTTCACTAGATTTATAATATAGACTCTTCTAGGGTATTTTACATCACAAACACGTTACTAGCCCTGTTTCCATGAATAATGGTGGTTGATGTGACATCCTCCCAAATTATAGGTGTGCAAATAGGAAGGTCAACTTCTGAGTGGCATAACTTTTTCATATAGACTTTGATTGACGCGCTTCGTTAGAAATATATTTTTAGCTATAATATCATGAAAAGGTGCAGCTCCAAAGGGGAAAAATTCTACCCCCACAAACTGTCATTTGATGCCTCAAAACACTCCCTTAAGGTTTCATACCCAATTTTGCCAAACTTGGCCCCTCTGGTAAAAATGGTCTCGTGAGTTGATTCCTCCACTTTTTCCACTCTGAATGCATCGATATGGATGAAAAAAAAATTGTAATGATCCAATCTAGATAATTATCATTAGGATTTTGCTTCATTATTGATCTCAAGTGCATTGATTTTCGATAAGTTTTCCACACCAATTTTTTATTGCTTTTGTTGCTTTTAGTGGTGATTTTATTGTCCTTAGTGGTGTTTCGATTTCTTTTCACTTCTTTCGTCCATAATTTCTCTTACAAGTGTCATCTTGCTATCGCAAGTGGTGTTTCTAGAGAGTCTTCATATTCCATGACCTTTCAGCTCTTGGTCATGATTGCGACAGGGCTTATAAACACTTGCAACTGTTTTCCTTCATTGTTATTGTGTTTAACACTTTTTGCTGGCCTTCACTTAGTTGTTTTGAGCCCATATTTGAGTAGAGCGCACTTCTAGAAAACAAGGACCATATGTCTTTAAAAACTGTGCCTAGAATGCAAGAAGCCCCTCTCTTGAGCGCACAATGCACAAAGCAACAATCAACATCTTTTTCGACTGTTATTGCACCTTGTGCCCTCATTGGCTCTTCTAGAGTGCATAGCGCATTGTTAAGCATCAGTGTGCCCCTTCCTTGTCCCTTGTAACTGCGCCCTGCACCCAAGTTCTATCTTTCTCTCTCTCTCTCTCTCTCTCTCTTTGAGTGAATAACACACTCTCAAGTCCCAATCAAGCCTTATCTGTCCACTATTTCCTTGACACATTCCCTCTTCTTTTTCATGGCACAATACACACTTCCAATACATATTTTAACCACCTTGTCTCACCTATGATATGCTTGTTCTCCCAGCTTTCCCAAATATTCCTTAATCATTTTATTTTGAATAGCTTGCATGTGATAGTTAGGGAATTTCATGAAACTAATTATTATTCACCATGAGTGAATTTCCACTTGCAGGTGCACCAGATACAACATAAATCACTCTTTCATCATCTGCAAAGATGATGCCTCCCACCACCCATCAGGCTAAATTCAAAGGAAATATCAGAATCTAGTACCAAGGAGGTAGTCAAACTTACTAATCCAACAATCCCTATTCTTTCAGAGACAGTTCTTCATAGATAAATCCTTGAAAGTCTCGTAGAAGACTTGGAAGACAGGGAAGTTTACATAAACATCAAGAGGTACAAGATACATATAGTTGCATGCAGATTCCCAGTGATGCCTTGTGTAGAAGCTATCGAATGGATCTTGTTACACATGGATAGTAAGAATTTGGTCCTTAGCAATGAAAACGGATGAGATTTCCACTTACCATCCGCATGACATACATTCATATTACAAGATGATAAAACCAAGGAAGCATGAGAACACGCAGTTTTATGCAACTTGGGAAAATATCAATACCGAGGAAGTCATCAAATCCTGGTACCAAGAGACTGCCAAATTCCACCAGAGACAGAGTGCAGTTTATCATACCAAACTTTGAGGAAATTTTATCAGTATCTCATAGCAATGTGCTGCAGACTATATGGATGAAAGAATGCATAGTACTTCGAGGAGAATTGGATTTTCCTACTCAACCTGGTTGTCTCAAGAGGTAAAGTTTTCAATTGGGAAGATATCCTCTCCCTTGAGTTGCAACGAAATATATAATAGGCCAAGACAACCTTGGAAGCTAAACAAGCACAAAAATTCTACATGTCTTCTTATTTGTTGGATCGTATTTGTGCCCATTATGAGTTCACCGGGATGAAGTGGAATTGGACCCCTTAGGAAAATTTCTTTGTCTACTTCCATTGCAGACTATTATTAGAATTTAGTTTTCGAGGATTTTATGACAAACTCATTGAGTACTTCTTTGTAGTGTTGTACACGATGATTTTTGAGATTGTTGTATCTCCCAGAGACAACCTTGGATTGCCTCAAGACTAGTGCCTGGGCACATCTAAAATGGTGTGTCTCAAATGATTTACATGATACTAGAGATAACACTTATGATCTATAGATACATATGTACATATGAAATAGATTGGTTCATTAATCCAAAGAAATAAACGATGGATTTCTGGTACTTCTTCACATGTTCATATCTAAAAAATAAGCATAAAAATAGCGGAGGCCGAGGGCTTCAAGGTCTTACAGCTAGTAATATTTTGCAGAGTGTGTGAGAGAGGAAAATAGAGAAGAGTAACTCGTCACATAGAGCATAAGGCTTCAAGACTTCTATATTTAACACAAAGAGCTTGAGACATTAAGGATTTCTATGCTTTTTTGGGCTACAACAGAAATCATGAATGAAGGGGGAACTGAGAGCTATGATTCATGTGTTGTGGATTTAAATATCTAATCTCAATATTCCTCACAAGCATATAGATAAACAATGTTCAGATAGATGAATCTGTGAAACAGTCACAGGCATTTGCATAAACATATAGATACTAATGAATATGTGAAGGAGCCTGAAAAACATCTAACAACAATAATTACATGAATTGAGGGAAGAAGCATGGACATAAAAATGAGTTAAACAAAGGGGAACACATATTGTAATCCTTTGAAGAGGGAATCACCATTGTTTCCTTGATATTCTGAAAAGATTTGTATTACAAAGGAGATACAGTCTAAAAATATAACATGCGGTGTTTTCTCTAAAATTTATGAACCCAAACTAAGACTTGATTTCCCCAATTTACTAGAGGGGAGAAAGAAGCTACATTACTGCACAAATATCTATCCCTAGACTCAGTTGTCTGATCGACTAGTTGTGTCAGTCGTGAATGGCTCTGTGGCCCAAAAAGATATTACATAAATAAATGCCCCATTTGAAGGAAGGCATGTTACAGGACAAAACTAAGTAAATAATCAGACATAATAGTAAATGAAAGTCCATGTGCCCATCCTGTGATCATAACTGCTTCAGGTTGTAATTTATTCATAGTATGGCACCTTGTGCTACTCGGCTGGCTCCCATCACTTCTGCTTTTACTATGAGGGTTCCTTGTTCTGTGAAATGGGGGTTGGGTCACCTATACATGCTTTCTTTTGTACTCCTGTGTTGTGTAGAGGGACGAGGCTCCATACTAAAACATTAACCTTCCTAAGTTATGAGTACCTCTCCGTTGCTTCACCATGCTCCATTAAAGTCCTTAACTACCGGCTCATCTGCCCGTTAAAACTTTGTACTGCACTTTTAGTGCATTGATGTGGTAGGTGAGATGCATTCCATGGAAATGGCATAGTCACACAAGCACAGGCTTTTCCTCTGAAATAAGTGCAAATAGGCATTTTTTTAATTTCCCCTTATCATAACCCTTCGTGTGACTTTCCTCATATGACCAAGCACTGGGACCAGGGGCTGAGCCCTCAGGCACTAAGGCCTTCAGACCTGTTTCTGGAGGCCTTTTCCTTTGTTATCGATATCTCCCACATATCAACGCTTCAACTCTGTTTTACTTTGCTCTATGATTTTTCCTTGGCACGGGCTGATAGTTTGGACATGAGGTCCTTATAGATCCTTCCATAATCTTATATCGCATCCCGGGGAGAGTCCTACACATTGCAATCACACTGCAGGAAGGGAAGACCCCTTACCCTTTTCTTTGGAGCGAGCCGACAATTCAGACGTGAGGTCCTTATACACCCTTCCATATTCTTTTATCGCATCCAGGGGGAGTCCCGCACATCGCAATCGCATTGCAAGAAGGGAAGACCCCTTACCCTATTCTTTGGAGTAAGCCAACAGTTCAGATGTGAGGTCCTTATAGACCTTACCATAATCTTTTATCGTATCCAAGGGGGAGTCTCATACTTCGCAATCACTTAGCACCAATGTCTTAAGCTTTTTTTCCTTTCCGCAGTGATCACTGGTCTATGGGGTGATGTCATCACTACCACGTGTCACCCTGTGAGTGGTGACACGTGGCACCTGAAAATGACCCCATGTCATCCCTGAAAATCCTAAAATCAGGTGACACGTGTCCTTTGCCATGTCATCAACCGTACTACAATGTCACTGCTGACGTCAGCTTCTCTTTCAACTCAAAGGATCAATCAAAGACCGCCACATGCCCCATTGGAGGAGAGAGAAAGAGGCCTTATTGACTCTGTTTTGTCAAGCATTTCTTTGTTAGCGAATTTCGACCTTTCCTGGGACTTTCACACTAAATCGCAATATCGCTCCCCGCGCACGGTCTTTCAAGTTTGGAAACCTGTTGATACTCCTATCTCGCGGGATGCAGGGTTGCTGGGATGCATGAACCTGCCACATCATCATCCGTACATGCCACATCATTGGTCACATCAGCTTTCATGTCAGCTCGGTGGACCAATCATAGGTTTCCATGTGGCCCCTTGGAGGAGAGAGAAAAAGGTTAGTCAGGCCTTTGTTTTGCAGGGAATTCCTTTGTATTTGAAAATTAGCTCTCCCTGGGACTTTTAACAGAGGCATTTAAAATCATCAGTTTTGCAGGTCTTTCTAAGTTGAAACCCTGCAAAATATTCGATCACCGATTGTTGATTCCCCTTGGTTTTTTCATGATTTTCTTTGTTAACTATTTCCAACCTTCCCCAACGGTGCGACAATATATCGCAAATCACCCCCCTCACATGTTTTGGAGTATGATGTAACTAATGGATTACTAGATCTGTGGGTGTGGGATGTAGTATTGACGTTCGGGATTGTGATATGTCGATATGTGATAAAAGGTGTGCCTGGACCCGCCAATTGCTAATATGTGATATCAGCGATTGGCGATCGATGCTTTTCATTCCATCATTGTTCCTTGCCTATTGATCTCTGCCGATGGATGATTTGTGATTATGATTGCCCCCCGATCCTCCAACTGTAGTTTGCCTCCACACTTAGTCATTTTCTTGGTTTGTTGGGACTTTTCCAAGGTAAACTTCAAAATGCCTTAACTTCTGCTCCAGGAGTCTGTTTTCAGACTTCCATATACCGTTGGAAATATCCTTCCGAGTACTATGCAATGGAGAGGGTATAATTTGGCTCTAATAGCTTTTGTGGCCTAGGAAAGAGGTTCTCAACTTCATTACTCTTGGGAAACCTTGACCAATTGAAACCCACAATGCAGTGAGTGACAACATTGGCTCCAATTGGGGACAGTGCCTTGCTAGAAATGTACTGAAAACTTGCAAACCAGTGGCTTTCCTTCCATTGGGAATGGATTCATTTCTAAAAAATGAAAAATTAACTGAATGACTGCAAACTGACTACATGATTGTAATATTTACTAACTAACTAACTTACATAGCCGAAACCTTTTAAGAAAAATAAAAATTTTAGACAGCATATCACCAAAGTCTTAGGGCCTTCTCCTTGGGTTTAAAACTTGAATGATAGTTGTGAATATTTGCTGAAAATATAATTACTAGGTGATCTCTTCTCTCCAATGCAGCCAGTTGAGAAATTGGCTACTTGACTGAGTTCTGCTCTTATGAGCAAGCAGTAGAAGAAAGGGAGTAGCAAATGAAGATTCCACTGATTCTAAAAACCAACCTTCCAATGATACCATCTCCACATCAGGGCACTAGACCTCATTCTATTTCTCTCTAGAAATTCAACAATAAAACCAGCATGTACCTCATAAAATCTTCGGACACAAACTTTAATATGTGTTCCCAACTTGGTAATTGATGCTCAACTCTTTTTATATCCTCCATGAACCTTCTAATTGAGTTACTAAGCTCCTTACCTTCTTCTATAGATTGTCTGATCTACTTAATAATCATCTCAGAGCTTCCAAGTATAGTTGAGCATTCGACATTCTCATTCCTTGTTGTTTGTAACCCAAGGAGCACTACTTCATGTTCTGCCACATTGTTGGTTGCTTCGAGCTTTGGCTTGGATGATTTGTTAAAGCATAATTTATCCAATTGATTTTCATTTGTATGCTAGTGGTCTAAAGGCCTTGTTAGGTGTATTGATTCTTCCTCTAAAATTTCCTCATGTTCTTCTATAAATAGGCAGGAGAGGTCACTTTCCTTCCCATGAATTGGGGAGTTTTCCGAGCCTTTAGTTGGGATCACAGTTTTCACAAACTTGGACTCTCTGTTCACCTCCAAACATGGGGATAGTGGCATAATTTAGATCCAAATTAATAAAGCCCCCCACCTTGGAACCCTAAGATATGGATAAGAGCATTCGAAAACAAGGAGGTATATCAACCACCACTATGTCCATTACCACACTTTTCACCGGGATCTGAGCTAGGTTTACCACCAGATCCTTTATCATGCCTAGGCACTTGACTCTTTTGGGGTCAAAGTAGTACAGGTCCCTGTATGGCCTGGTGATCTCCAAGCTTAGCTATTCCATTAATGATAATGGCATGAGTTTGTGTGAAGCTCCTAAATCCAGCATGCAGTTGTGCAACAAAAGGTTATGAATCACCAAAGTCATATAAAAAGGTGTAGTAGAGGGATCCAATTATTCCACATGCGACCCAAAAATAACCATTGGCCTCTCCTCCTGGAGGTTTAAAATATCATGGGATGGTGCTGAGTCGGTTGGGTGCATGAATTGGGAGATTTGAGCTTTGTAATGAGGTTCTTTTAAGAGCTCAGTCAAAGGAGTAGGAATTTTTACCTTTTCTAGCTCCTTCTAGAGATTGAACATATGTTGGGCCCTTTTTGCATCTCCATGCTCTATTATTTCTCCCTTCCCGCTGGTAGCTGTCATCGAAACATGTGCCTCTTTTTCTGTGTGTTGCTTATGACCATTGCTCTCTCTATTTTCTGAGACTCATGTCTTGGGTGGGTTAGGATGTAACTTTCCCTTCCCTTTGTCTAGGGCTGGAGGAACCACTTGGGGAGTAGTTTCCCCTTGTTGTTATGTTTCTCTCATCCTCTTCTTCAAAGATATTAGATTATACTTATGTTGTGGTTGTGTTTGCACGAACTCTGCAAACTGTCTGCAATAATAATCCATATCTCTTCCTCTAATGTTGCTTCTCTATGATGATTGGCCTCTTGGTGAGCCATATTCTCATGTTCCTCTTTAGAAAACCCAACATATATATTGCCCTGCGTCTCCTGAGTATTCGATGATTATTCATTGTGATTATATTCCAAGTATAAGGGGTGAGGGATCTGATCCAGCTGCTCCTTTCTTTCCCTTGGAAGTAGTTATAGTGGAGGCCTTCTATATTGTTGGTTATAGCCCCAGTTGTTGACTTAAGCATTCTGCTTGGAGAGGTTCTTGTTCTTGATTTCAAGCTTCTCAACTTTTTGCGATAAACTCTTGATGAGTTTATCTAGATCCTCCCACTTTGGGTCTGATGTTTCCCCAACTCAACTAGAGGCGGATGCCTCTTCTTTTCCTCTTTTGGGTTCAACATGTTCTTGCTTTGCCCTCGACTTCCCTGCCAAGGCCAGATTTGATTCCACTTCGAGAGCATCGATCTAAATTTTGTCAAGAGTGGTAGATTTCCTTTCTCTCACGTAAAACCAACATCAGAGTCAAAGGCTCCTAAGAAAACCGCTCGAGCTGCAGCTGGGGGAGGCTTTATGTTAGCTGGTAGGTTATTGAACTGCTTATTGAATCTTTTGATAAATTATGTAGTATCCTCCTTTGGATTTTTTCTTATGACATTGAACTTAGTAAGGAGGTACTCATGGTTCCTCTTTTCTCCCCATTTCTGGGTGAAAGAGTTTTCAAGTTTCTCCCATGTAGTGATGGAGGCATTAGGCATGGATTTGAACCATTTTCTAGCCTCTCCATCGAGGGATTGTACAAACAATATCATAACCACATCGAAGTGTTCCAAATTTATGTTCTCGGAAAAAACATTGAAGGTTTCAGTGTGACTTTGTGCCATGTTATCATCTTCCCCATTGAACCTAGGTAAATTCTTTAGGTAGTCTTGGGGCATTACACTCAGAGGTTGAGGAAGGTCAAGAGGTGCATACTTATTGAGCAAGAAGCCTAGAAGAGACATCTAGATTAGTGGAGGAGGATTGAAATTTTCTTGAGGGATTGGGATCATGACCATAGGGGTTGTAGGGGAAAGAGGGTATGTCAAGGCCTTAGGAGTAAGTCCTGATCACTGAGTAGCAACAGGTTGAGAACTGGAAGAGGGAACTACAAAGGTTGGTGAGATGGTAGCACAATCTGGGGGAGTTTTTTCTTTCCAAACTTTGTTGGAGATTAATTTTTTAGGGTCAGATATGAATGGGGCTTTCTACTAGGATGTATTTGAGTGAGTATGTGGCCTTTTAAAAGCTAGGATTATGAATGATAATGAGGGGGGTGTGGAGTCGCCAAGGTGATATGAATACATACATAACTGACTTTGATCACCTATTAGAAGAGTGTTCGACTTGTCATATCCTAGGGGAATAAAATCCTTCACTAAGCTCCCCAGCAACGGTGCCAAAAGATGTTGTATCTCCCAGAGACAACCTTGGATTGCTTCAAGACTAGTGCTTAGGCACATCTAAAATGACGTGTCTCAAATGATTCACAAGATATTGGATACAACACTTATGATATATAGATACATATGTACATATGAAATAGATTGGTTCATTAATCCAAAGAAATAAAACATGGATTTTTGGTACTTCTTCACATGTTCGGATCTTAGAAATAAGCATAAAAATAGTGGCGGTCGAGAGCTTCAAGGTATTACAGCTAACAATATTTTGCAGAGTGTGTGAGAGAGGAAAAGAGAGAAGAGTAACTCATCACATAGAGCACAAGGCTTCAAGACTTATATATTTAACACAGAGAGCTTGATACATTAAGGATTTCTATGCTTATTTGGGCTACAAGCAGAAATCGTGAATGAAGGGGGAATTGAGAGCTATGATTCAAGTGCTACGGATTTAAAGATCTAATATCAATATTCCTCACAAGCATATACATAAACAATGTTCAGACAAATGATTCTGTGAAATAGTTACATGCATTTGCATAAACATATAGATACTAATGAATTTGTGAAGGAGCTTGAAACACATCTAGCAACAATAATTACATGAATTTAGGGAAGAAGCATGGACATAAAAATGAGTTAAACAAAGGGGAACACATACTGTAATCCTTTGAAGAGGGAATCACCACTGTTTCCTTGATATTTTGAAAATATCTGTAATACAAAGGAGATATAGTCTGAAAATATAACATGTAGTGTTTTGTCTAGAATTTCTGAACCCAAACTAAGTCTTTATTTCCCCTATTTATAAAAGGCGAGCAAGAAGCCACATTACCACAAAAATATCTATCCTTAGACTTAGTTGTCTAGTCGACTACATGTGTCAGTCATGAATGGCTCTGTGGTCCAAAAAGATATTATAGAAATAAATGACCCATTTGAAGGAAGGCATGTTATAGGAAAAAAAATAAGTAAATAATAAGAAAAAATAGTAAATGAAATCCCCTGTGCCCATCCCATGATCACATTGGCCTCAGGCTGTAATTTATTCACAATATGGCCCCTTGTGCTACTCGAGCATCTCCCATCTCTTCTTCTTTTACTGTGAGGGTGCCTTGTTCTATGAAATGGGGGTTGGGTCACCTATACATGCTTGTTTTTGCAGTTTGTGCTGTGTAGAGGGACAAGGCTCCATACTGAGCCATTAACCTTCCTGAGTCTCGAGTACCTCTCCATTGCTTCACCATGCTCCATTAAAGTACTTAGCTATCGGCTCATCTTCCCATTAAAACTATGTACTGCGCTTTCAATGCATTGATGTGGTAGGTGAGATGCATTCCATGGAAACAACATAGTCACGTAGGCATGGGATTTTTCCTTTGAAATAGGTGAAAACATGCATTTTTTGAATTTTCCCTTTCGCCCCACTTATCGTAGCCCTTTGTGTGACTTTCCTCATAAGACCAAGAGCTGGGATGAGGGGCTGAGCCCTCAGGCACTAAGGCCTTCAGACCCATGTTTGGAGGCCTTTTCCTTTGTTATCGATATCTCCCGCATATCGACGCTTCAACTATATTTTACCCTGCTCTATACTTTTTCCTTGGCGTGGGTCGACAGTTCGGATGCGAGGTCCTTATAGACCCTGCCATAATATTTTATCACATCTGGGGGGGATTCTCGCACATCACAATCGCACTGCAGGAAGGGAAGACCCCTTACCCTTTTCTTTGGAGTGAGCTGATAGTCTAGACGCAAGGTCCTTATAGACCTTGCCATAATCTTTTATCACATCTAAGGGGAGTCCCATACTTCATAATTTCTCAGCACCAATGTCTTAAGATTTTTTTCCCTTAGCCGTTGTGATCGTCGGTCTGTGGTGTGGCATCATCACTGTTGTGTGTCACCCTGTGGGTGGGGACAAATGGCACCCAGAAATGAACCCATGTCATCCCTAAAAACCCTGAAACCAGCTGACACATGTCCTCTGCCATGTCATCAACCATACTGCCACATCATTAGTGACATCAGCTGTTTTGTCATCTCAAAGGACCAATCAGAGGCCACCACATGGTCCCCTGGAGGAGAGAGAAAGAGGCCTTTTCGGCCCTGTTTTGTCAAGCATTTCTTTGTTAGCGAGTTTTGGCCTTTCCTAGGACATTCACACTAAATCGCCATATCGCCTCCCATGCACGATTTTTCAAGTTTGGAAACCCATTGATACTCTTATCTTGTGCGATGCAGGAACCAACCATGTCATTATCTATATGTGCCATGCCATTGGTGACGTCAGATGCCATGTCATCTCGGTGGACCAATCAGAGGTCACTATGTGCCCCCCTAGAGGAGAGAAAAAAAGGCCGGTTGGGCCTTGGTTTTGTAGGGAATTCCTTTGTATTTAAGAATTAGCTCTCCCTTGGAATTTTAATATAGGGATTGCAAATCATCTATTTTGTAGGTCTTTTTAAGTTGAAACCCTGCCTAATCTCCAATCTTCGATCCCTGATTCCCCCTAGAGGATAGAGAAAGGGGAGGCCCTGCCCTTGGTTTTTTCGTGATTTTCTTTGTTGAATATTTCCAGCCCTTCCATGGAAGTGCGACAATATATGGAAAATAGACCCCTCACACGTTTTGGAGTATGTTGTAACTGATGGACTATTGGATTTGTGGGATGCAGGATGTGGTATCGGCGTTCGGGACTGCGATATGCTGATATGCGATAAAAGGTGTGCCTAGACCCGCCGATTGTCGATATGCGATATCGACGATCGACGATTGCTGCTTTTCATTCCACTGTTGTTCCTTGCCTACTTACCTCTGCCGATGGTCAATTTGTGATTGCGATCGGCCCCCCCGATCCTCTGATTGCAGTTTGCCTCCACACTTAATCATTTTCTTGGTTTGCTGGGCCTTTTTGAAGGTAAACTTGAAAATGCCTTAACTTCTGCTCTAGGAGTCTGTTTTCGAACTTCCATATACCATTGGAAATCTCCTTCCGAGTACTACATAATGGAGAGGGTCTGGTTTTTCTCTAATAGCTTATGTGGCCTAGGACAAAGTATCTTAAATTCACTGCTATTGGGCAACCTTGACCAATTTAAACCCACAATGTAGTGAGTGACAACAGAGGTAAAACCTCCTTGCATGACAGATCAAGTGAAGGAGGCACTCTATGAGATTTTTTATTAGTTTAATTCACCATAGGGCACAAACATCATATGTTTTAGGTGTTAGACAACCCCTCATCTTATGCCGAGTTATGTGACCAATAAGGTGGTCTTGCAGGAGGTAGCGTATTAAATTAATAATGGATTCCCTGCATAACTCCATAGGAGGAAAAAGGCTCCTTGACTTACTCTTCCTTTACGAATTGGACTATATGAGCTAAAGAGCCTTAACGCGGTCAATGCTGAAATTGAAGAACTCAATCGCCTTCATTTTGGAAGAATGAGATTTCATAGATACAATCCTAGGAAGGTGTGCATGTAACATTGTATAAGATATAATATAACTAGTCGTATGGACCTATGATTGTACCAAAAGATGAGAAAATCAAGAATTGGTAGAATGCACTGAGAAAGAATCGACCAGGAGACGAGGAAGGGTCCTCCTAGGTTTCACAAGTTCCATATGTACAAATGGAGGAGATTCGATGAGAAGTAATTATCTAAGTGGACATTGTAGCACCCAAGAAGAGGTTGAAGCATGATCTAGTGGCATAAAGTTCAAAGTTGATCCAATGTACAAAGGCGCAATTTAGGCAGAACAAAAAATGAGATAAAAGAAGAAGGAGAAGAGAAGGTTAGAAGTAGAAATGTAGCTAGAAAAATAGTACAAGAGAAAGGAGGATATTTTATAGAAGGAAGAAGAAGAAAAGAGGAAGCAAGAATACCTTCTAAAACAGAAAGCAGAGGAGGAAAGGAGAAGAACAATAGACGTAGTTGCCGGAAGATCAAATGAAGAATTTACATGAGGAAGAATATGTGCAAGTAATGAAGGAAAAGGAGATGGCTCGTGAATTAGAAGCATAGTTTGAGGAGGAGGATGTCATTGAAAAAATTGAAGATGAACTAGACATTCAACTTGAGCCTCCTCTCACCGGCCATCATCTCCCATTTAGTGAGATGGGAATTCTTCCTAGAAAAGATGATAGGGTCATGGATATATCCAGCCTCACCTTTGACCAGATGAAGAAGAGGATTGTAAAAGAAAGGAAAAGGTACTTTCCCAGTGATCTTTCCCATCTAGTTTCCATATCCACAGAGAAGGTGATAGGATCTAACACCAGGAGAAATCCTAGAGCAATCATGGCAGAAAATGTGGCTTTTGTGACAACAACTCAAGATAACCCATGATATCTTATGAGTGAGGTTGCATGATTATGCAAAGAGCTAGCTACCAGAAAGAAATGAGTTTATCATCTTACTGCAGAGAATCAATGGTTGTCTTCCGCTAGTATCTTTACATTGGAGCTACGGTCATCTATATCTGAAGAACTGAAGCCAATGGAAGACACCATGAGCTAGATATACAGTGAGATGATCCTCTTGCATGAGGTGGTGGCACCCTTGGTTCAAATTCAGAAGAAATCTCAAGAGGTCCTAAAACTTCTAAAGGTTACGAATGGAGATGTAGACTTGATACAAGATTGGGATGTCAAGTATCCATATGTTCTTGAGAACTTGTTCAAGAACAAGATAGCTGGTGAGGCAGAAAGAGCACAATTGAGACTACATACTCAGAATTACACCTACCTTAGTGAACAAGCGACCAACACCATAGCTACTTATGTTTGACTCCATAGTGGTTTAGAGTCCTTGGTAAAAAAACATAAAGTTCCTTATGTGGGTTCACTTGGAGAGATAAGATGCAAGGATTTCATCATGTTGGATATAAAATAATTTATTGAACAAATCAAGCAAGCAACAAATCAAGAAGGCTTGGAGATCACCAAAAGTACTATTCTACAATATGCAATTGTTCCAACTAAATTCCACATGAAGTTATTTGGTTGTGGAATAACATCTAGTTTAGCTCCAAATCCATATTATCAAATGATTTGGAGGTAAATATGTGATATGTTGCATATGCCAATCATAGTTAAAGTTCTCGTGACAAATTTCAAAGCATGACACTCTTACATCACACATGAACTCCATGCTCAAGCTATTGATTTGTCCTTTCTCCTTCATGAGGAATGTTTTGTCTTATTAGAGTTTTTTCCCATATAGCTACCATTTTGATGTAATTTTGTCTTTTGTGAAAAAATATAATGTAAAAGAAGTCCAAGGGACACGTGTAGAATATAAAGAGACATATGTAGAATCCCATAGGTTATGGAAGTCAAAAATTCATGAGGAAACTCAAGAGTGATTACCATTTGTTATAAATAATCCCTCATAACTCAAGAAAAGGTCTTGGACCTTTAAATATTTTGCCTTGGCTTCTCTAGTTGTGCATATGTGAGAAGATCGCTATTTTGGAGAAGCAAGTTGTAGGTTCACATTCCACTATTAGAGCTATTGTTTCATCAATGTAATAGTTTACTTAGATCTTTCATTGATCATCCAAATCTTGTTGAACCAACACTCTTTCATGCATGTATCGGAAACGTTGTAAGACTATTCTTTAGATGTTTGCAGTATATGTTGTGTTACACATACTAAAGATAATGAACTACTTGATTACTTGAACTATGGATCTTGTAGAATGGGTGTTGTTATGTGTTTATATGATCGTTGTTATCTTGTGAAATAATTTGCAAGTTAATCAACAAATCTTCTCATTGCTCTCATGGGTCTCTCTTGGGATAATACTATTACTTTTCTATTAGAGGCTCGTTCTTATCCCTCTCGTGTGCAAGCTCCTTTTATACTTTACACTTGGTGTCTCACAAAGCTTACATACTTTCTACCCCAAAGTTATGTGCATGATCTCTTGTGTATGTTTTGTAACTAAGGCATTCTTTTAAGATCACTTGCAGTGGTGGTTGGACTTTATATATGAATAGTGCTCCTACACCAAACGATGTGAGGTATAATTGGGACTTCACATTGGGGAGACCCCTTGTATGTTGGCAGCATCCAGCACTATCAACATCCTGGTGCTAGAAGGAGGGCCATATGACAAGATGAGCCCATAAAGTCTATTTGAATCTCTTATCTCAAATGGCTTCATCCCAAATCATAATCCCGAGGTTCTTTTCAAAAGATTTAGGTCTTTGAATCCCATGAAATTTTTACATAAATTGTCACATTTTTAGTTCGATGAAAAGGGTCCAACAACCGTTCTTGATTATGTGATTGAATTTGTTCAGTTTTGTTTTTCAAGTAGAGTTTATTCTAACTATATTCTTGTTCAGTTGTGTAGATATTTTTATATCTAAAACTACCAATGGAATTTACTAAATCATAAGACTCAAATCTACTCTACTCATATATGTTAATCAATTCATGATCGAGAACACATATCATAAATATGAACAAAGATTCAACAAAAATACACAAATATTTATCTAGGGGAAAGAAACTACTCAAAACCCCTTCATATCCATATTGCATTAGTCAAAGAATAGATAAGAAATACAATGTTTTCTCAAGCCTTAGAAACCTCTGCGAGTGTATAGTCTATCCCTTTGCTTCATTGACTGGCTATGACCAATAATTACCCAATTTCTCATCCTTCCAAGCTCCTATTTCCTTGTGTTGTTCCTTGAGGAATTAGGCCCCTATTAATTAGGAAATTCCTCAATGATAATTGCACCATACCTTTAGGCCATTCTCTGACTGCATGCACACTTGTACAACTTGGATTAGTCTAAAACTGATAGTACACTTCCCTTGAACACCAATCTCATTTGGGTAACTCAAATTCTCTACATGCATCAATTTATTTTGGGTTGATTGATGAGTTAAATGGTTGATCACTGAATATGACTGAAGTCACACCCCACTACTAGACCTTCCACCAGTTCTTCTAACAATTATAACTAGTTTAACTCACAATAGCTCAATTTAACTGAAATAGATTGCTAGAAATTAGTAACCAATCATACTGAACTGAAATCAAGTGTCTCCAACTCGAATTAATTGAGTTAATTGAGTGAAAATTGCAATGTAACGTTAGTCAACTACCTCCAAGTATTCCTGATGAATTTCAAATTCAAATTTTAATCTAGTTTGACCAAGGCAAAGTAAAAACTAGATTTTCTTGCTTCTTTTTCAACACTCCCTCTCAGCAAGAAAGGGATTATCAGATACCTCAATCTTGCCTCTATGGCACTCAAATTTTCCTCTTGATAAAGCCTTTTTCAAAATATATGCATCTTGTTCCTCTGTAGGAATGTATTCCAACAACATGATTCGCCTCTACACACAATCTCGTAGATGGTGATACCATATGTCTATATGCTTGGATCATTCATGAAATAGTGGATTCTCAGAGAGTTTGATACAACAACAACATAAACTTTGAAACGAGATCTGATACTGTTACCCGTTTTGTAGAGATAGCAAAAAAGTGACCCGATTTTGCAAAGAGGTGATACAAAACACTCATCTTTTTTAGAGCATAGTTTTTGGCACTTTAAATAATCGATACGATTACTCGTTTCGTAGGGGTAGTAAAAACGTGACCCGATTTTAAAAAGTGGTGATGCATAATACACTTCTTTTTTTTCGGAGCATGTTTTTGACACTTTAAATTTTCTTATGTATCAAATATAAATATTTGTTTTTAAATGTTAGTGATTTTCATGCTGATTGTGAATCGTGTTGATGCATCATACCTTTTTTTTAGAGGACTTATTTTTCACACTTTAAAATTTATTATGTCTGATTTTTTTTTTTGAAATTATGATTACTTAACGAATTTTCAAGTTGTTTTATTTTTCTTTTTTTTAAATGTTGATTACTTAAAAAAACAAATATAAAAAAGACAAAAAAAAAGAGGAAAAAAAATTATCTCATAAACCATAAAAGATTTTGGAAA